>BBXU01000712.1:0-11747 GCA_001598975.1 Parachlorella kessleri | reverse complement strand
GTAGTGTGTGTGTGTGTGTGTGTGTGTGTGTGTGTGTGTGTGTGTGTGTGTGTGTGTGTGTGTGTGTGTGGTGTGTAGTGTTGCCAGGAAAGAAGTGTTAAGATGGGGAGGAGTCGGCCTCCCTGTCTGATAGCGCGCCCCCTTCTCCCAAAGCGGCGCCCATAGCAAAGGAATAGTGGCAGGCAGCAAGGCCGGTACTGCTCGTGCTGCCTAGCCCCGGTGTGCGCGGAGTGGCAGGGAGGGTGGGTCCTTTCTAGGGCGCTTGTCAGCCAGGAGTAGGTCGTGGTGCGCCCTTGCAAAGCCGCACCTGCCTCCCTGGACCGCACCTGCCTCCCTGGACCGCACCGTATCACTGACTAACTTTCAGTGTTCTCTGCAAACTCCAATAGGAAACGCCACACTGCGCGCAATGCCCACATAAAAACACGGCATGGCTACACCCCATCCCGCTCCTCCACTCACCTCCACCTGCCTGACCGCCTAGCCCAGCCAAGCAGCCCCCCAACCAAGCCCCAGCCCACACCCTTTCAGCTTCACCTGGGTCAAACAGGGCAGCTGTGGACAGCATGGCCTGCCTGTCGCGCCCCACCGGCACCGGCGTGGCTATCTGGCCGGGCGCCAGCCCGGGGATGGCAAGCTCGCCGCCGCTCGCGGACACAAAGCGCTGCCAGGCGCTGCGGCCGCTGGCCATCTGGTTTCGAAGGCGCTCATCAAACCTGCAGCCAGCATGACTCATGTACCAGAGTTGGAAGGCACACTAGGAACACGGCAGGCAGCTGCCAACTCTTAAGGTGCCCTGCAGGTATACCAGCCGATGCCATAAGGCGCCATATAGGTATGCTTGCCGGTGCCATCGCTGCAAACACTGGCCATCTGCTGACAGTGGCACTCATGAGGCTTGCACACAGGCAAATCGCTGGGACCTGCGGTAGCCATACACGCTATGACCAGCGCTGCAGACACTGGCCAGCTGCTTCCGCAGAGCGCATGTAGCGTCTTTCGCAGCGGTGCGCCAGCTCAGCCATGCCTTGACACAAGGCACCCCATTCCCCCACTCACAGCTGCTGGGCCGCCTCAATCTCCATGGCTCGGGATGTGTGGTCTAGGAAGGGCATCAAGTTTGCCGTGTGCCAGCCATGCTGCGAATAGTACTCCACGCTCCGCTCAAACTGCTGCTGCTCATAGCTCTGCTGCTGCGCCTGCTGGGCTGCTGCCTGCTGCGCAGCAGGCACTGCCACGCCTCCCGCCGCCTGCTGCGTCTGCGCCTGCTGCGAGACCGCTGCTGCGCCCTGCGGCGCGGACGCGCCGCCGCCGGCGGCTGCTTCCACAGGGCCGCTGGCGCCCCAGTGCGCCAGCGCCCCTCGGTCCCACTCCTGCCGCCTCTGTTTGGCTAACTCCTGCAGCGGTGTCCCCAGGCCGCACTGCCCCTGCGGTCCAGGGGGGGGCCATGCGCATGATGTCAGCAAGATAAAGCGGACCAGCTTGCATAGGCAACCTGCCGAGCCATCTGACTTCCCACTCCCACCCACTCTTGCTTCCATCTGCTCCTCCTTGCAGCGCCAGGGATTCACACCAGGCATGCCGGCGCCCCCTCTCTGCACTTCCCTGACTCCCCCCCCCCCCCCACGACCACAGGCTTCCATGGTCTCACAGACACAGCCATGCCAGAATGGCAGACGGCTCACTTTAGGCACGGGCCAGCGGCTTTCTTGTGCTGCTATGACACACCGCATGACCACTGAAGCTTCCATGTGTGTCCATGTGTGGCGTCAGCTGCCCATCCCACCAACCCTCCAGGCCATCACCACCACCATGACGAGCAGCTCCCTGCTGACTGGGCACCAACATGCGCACCCAAAGCTATGCCCTGGGTCACCCAACCACGATGACTGGACCTGTGAAGGGTTACCTACTCAAGGACACCCGAACACACAGACTTAGTTGGACAGTAAGCATTCAGTGCTATATTGATCATATGACTTCCAACTTGTGATAAAAATAACCCCCCCCACCCACACACACACACACATAGACACTTGCCTCCTTGTTCTCCCCGCAGCTCCAAACCTTGCCGTTGTCATCCAGGAACAGCGTGTGGTGCCTCCCAAGAGCCACGCCCTGCACATCGACGCGGCCTACGAGGGACTCCACCCTGCAGGGAGCGACAAGAGGTCCAGCCTGGTCCTGCCATGCAATGGAAGTCACAAACCTCCCATCACAACGCTGGTGCCATGCCATAAAAGTCACAAAAGATTACAGAAGCCGAAGGAAACGTCCAATCACGACGCTGGTGCGTCTCAAGGGAACGCTGGGTCTACAGTCACTGCTACGCAATCGGGTCCTCGCTTCAGGCAAGCAGAGCGCAGTCAGCTCCTTACGCATTCGATAGAGCCGACACCACCAGGCCAATCGGAAGCACCGGTTTGCTGAGAGCAGCCATTCCAGACGAGCAGAAATTCCACCCTGGCCTCGGACACCCCAGGCAGTGCTTCTTTACCCAACAATGCAGGACTCCTGCTCGGGTTCATGCAAGCTAGCAAAGGTTGCAGACACGCTCCTACCCCAGATGTGCCCATGCACTTGGCTGACCTAGAGGGCACAAACATGTTGTCGGTGCAGCCATGGCCCAGCTTGCCCTCGCGGCCCTCCCCCCAAGTCCACGCTTGGCCCCCGGCCACAGCCGCTGAGTGAGACTTGCTGGCAGCCACGGTGCCGACGTCTGCGCCACCCAGACCGTCCACCACCATCGGCCGCAGCACCACCTGGGGGGGCCAAAAGGTGCACTACCCTCAGCAGGCGCTGTACCTCTACGCTGTACCTCAATGCATCAACGTGCAGCGCAGCCTTGTGCGCAACAGCGTGCGCCACTCTGAGGTGCCAGGCTGAGCAAGGAGCCCAGGATACGCGTCTGGGGTAACAAGGATGAGGACGGTCCTAATGCGTTGATGCTGCCTGTGGCCAACTGGGACACTCACAGGGTGGAACTCTTTAACCCCACACTGCCCCTCAAGGTTGCGTCCCCTGCAGAAACAGTGCCACAGGCGGAACTGGTCAAGCTCAGTCTGTGAGAGAGGGTGGAGGGCTCCAGATGCAAAAGCTGGTTATACGCCAGTTCGTGTCTCTCGACACAACCGTGACGGGTTCCCTTACCATGACACAACACTGTAGTGCCTGCCCGTGCCAGGAGCTCTTCGCAACATGCTCCTAAGCGCACCCATGCTGACGCTCCCTATGCCCACTGCTGGCAGCGATCCTAAGCGGACCTCTACGATATCTTGGTGTTCGCTCAGACAAGCGAGCGCCCAGGCAGGCCCCCTGGCCACAAGATGCGGGCCTCCAAGCACCTTGGGGCAAGGGGTGCGCTAAGCAGGCTTGGCTGCAGCCCTGACAGGTAATAAACTTGCACCCAAGGACACCCAGGGAAAACCCAGAGGATGCCATGCTGTGATCCGTCATCGTTACGGGAGAAATCTTCGCCAATAGTGCGTACCAGTAACAAGCGGGCACTTATTGTAACTCCAATACCGTAGCGAGTTGTGCTCCGATCACACAGCTTACAAGGCACTATGGCCAGTGTAGTGGCGACCGTCCAGATGCAGGGGCTGGCTCACTGCCCGTTTAAGGCCAGCAGCAGCCTGAGTGTCAGGAAGGGCTCTTTCTTGTCTGGCAGCGCCCCCAAGCTGGTGGCTAGGACCAGAGCCGCTCCCATGCGTGGCAACCCACTGCTGAAAGTTGAGGCTAGGAAGACTGCCGGCGCCCAAGTGCAGGTGTGACAACCTGAGGTGAAGTCTCCCAGCGATCCAGCTTATTTCTGGTTGGTTGTACGACTGCTATGTGTGCAAGCCTGCCATCTCACTTGACAGCCACACACTAGCACCAAGGCTGCCGGGCCAGCACCGGGGCAGAGCTGGGGACCCTATAGTTGCGTGCAAGTGGGTGCCTTGCTTACGACAGCGCACTTGTGGCTCACTAAGCCTCTTCCTGACTGTCTGACCGGCTATGACTTGACGAGCAGGTAGATGTTGACAAGCCCTTGGGCCTGGTGCTGGAGCAAAGCAAGAGCAACCTGGGCGGCCTTGTTGTCAAGTCAGCCAGCGGCAATGCTTCTAAGGCTGGTATCTCCGCGGGTGACACTGTCATCTACACTAGCAGGTGAGCATGGGCGGACCGATGAGGTGAGCATGGGCGGACTGATGAACCGCGTGTCGGCTGTAGGTGCTGGTGCGGGAGTGTCAGGAAGGCGTGTTGTAACTATTTTGTGGGGCATGCCCTGCTTACTCCATGCAGCTGGTTCATTGGGCATGCTGGATTATATCAGCTGGTAACCCGTTCTTGCTCTTGAAAGGTTGTTGGCACTGTCCATGTCTGCAGCTTCTTTGGTGATGAGCTCTGGCCGGCCGACAAGCTGGTGGGTGGCTCGCTTTTCTCCCAGTGCACATGCTTGACCTCGTTGCATGATTCGGATTTGTGTCGTCGTGTGAATTCATGTTATTGTCGGTGCACCCTTGGGAGGATGGCTGTGGCCATCACACTCAGTTGCACTCTCTGCTTTTCCTGGTTGTTGGTCTCTACGCTGTGTGATTATGTGAGGGATCCTAGTGTGCCTTCAGGGCTTCACACGGTCCGCCCTTGCCAGCGCGCCATCCCCTGTCACGCTGGTGGTGATCAAGGGAGACAACACTTCTGTGGACGTCAAGCGCCTGCCCAAGAAGCCTGCGCCGCCACGCTTTGGCCGCAAGCTGACCTCGCGCCAGCAGGACCTGGCCACCCATATCTGCCTTGACTGCGGTAAGGAGCCGGGGGGAGGGGGGGGGGGGGACTCATGGTCCTGCTCAGCAAGCAGGCCTGTACTTGCATAGTGGCGAGTTTGAAGTTGGACGGGCTACCAAGACTAGCACCCTCTTGAGCGAGCTATAACCTCTATCTATCTCCGCCTGATGCCTGACGCCCTCCGCCATTCTACAAGGCGTCAGTATTAACTAGTCTGGCATGCTGCCTTCTTGAGGTGCAGGCTACATCTACTGCGATGCCACCCCCTTCGACGAGGTGGCCTCCGACTACAAGTGCCCACAGTGCAATGCCCCCAAGCGCCGCTTTGTGCGCTATGATGTGAAGACCGGCAAGGTGAGTTTGATCAGTGCCTAGAAGAGTGGCTTTGCACAGATTGCTTCAGCTCACTGGCTCATATCGTATCGTGGCACCTTGGCGCCCTGCAGAACTGCCTTGTGTGGTGGTATTCTCTGCACGTCCTGTGCGCTGCACAACTTCACCTGTGTGCCCAGCACGCGAGGCGATGCACGGTTCCATCCCTGCCCTCTTTCACACTGCTTGCACCTTGGACTCTCTGCAGAAGCTTGGAGGCTCAGTAGACCCCCAGGGTCTTGCCACCGCGGCCACTGTTGTGGGCGGCCTCATCGGCGTGGCTGTCCTGGCATACCTTGGCTTTAACTTCTGAGGGTGAAGTACCCTCGGTGGAAGAATTGTTGAACCAAGGGTGTGCCTCGGCTTCAACTTATGTTGAGGACTGGGCCGCGGTGCTGACTGAAACCTCTGGCTGGTCCAAGCAGCGAAGTGGTGCCCAGCCGTGGGGCGGTGGTCGAACTGGGCATTTGAGCACTTGGTGCGGGAGTGGCTGGCCACCCCAGAACCCCACAACAAGAGCTTGTTGGGCAGTAGTTTGCAACTGAAGCTGTTGAGCTGGTGGCGGAGAGAGAGTAAGCCAGGGCAGCTCCTGAGCTTGCAAATACCTTTTGGTATACAGAGAAGATTTTGTGCTTTGTGTCACTGCTATTGCGAATTCTATATTGTTATGCAGTGTGATATCTGCATAAGCTAGCAGAGGGTAGCAGGCATCACATTGTGCCAGGCGTGGCTTCTTGGACCTGTGGGCATGGTGTCATTCCTCCCTGTTCAACCATATTGGGCTTGGAAGCCTATTGTCAAGCCACAGACTCCATGCACTCCCAAGCAGTGTGCTGGCCTGCTACCACAACCTTGCCAATTGCAATCAAGCCTTTCTTGTCAGCGGCCATCTACTCAGAAATCAAGTTTGTAATGCTATGCTTACTGCCTGTGAAAGGCGGGTGAACTTTTCAGAATCCGCAAACTCGTGACTAGCCAGGTAGGCTCGCTGCTGACCGTGCTAAGCAGCTAAAGGGCGCAACTTTGCGGGATCATTGTGTTGAGGATGTTGCAGCTAATGTTAAGTCTGTCTTTACCACCTGGCCCCTCTCTTGCTTACCGAGCGTCAGTAGCTGGTGGCCAGTTCAGTTCCTCCTTCTGTGATTGACACTAAATGCCTGTTCCCATGGCCCAGACCGTCCTCGATGATGTAAACAGGCAAGTCTTCGACTTCTCAAAATCCTGAGCCTGACTTGGTGAGCCTGCGAGCACTGCCGGTCTTACGAGGCATCGTGTTTCACCCTTGCAGGACCTGCCACGCCCTTACAGATGAAAGCTCGGAGGATTTGCAGCTGGACGAGGCTGCCATTGCAGCTTTTGCTGAGCAGCTGATTCCCAGTGCTGTGCAGTCCAGCGCCGTCTATGTCCGCCTGCCCATTCGGTTTGACAGTGCGCAGGCTGAGGTGCGCCAGCACCGAGTAGGCATTGTGTCCCTTGCTGTAGGCGGGGTTCTATCAGACTGGGCTTCATGCCTAATGGAAACATTCCGAACACCTTCAGTGGCAGCAGACGTGTGGAAGCTTGTAGCACCACTAGTGACACAACGCTTAGTAGATAACACGCAGGGAGCCTCCCTGTACTGTGTGTGCTAGGTAAACTACCTGGTCCTCTTTCACCTCCTGGACTTTGGCTCCGGCTTTGACGCCCTTCTGCTGCAAAAGGCCCGCCGCGATGCACACGAGGTATGGGTGCATGACCAGCACACCAGGTTGGGCAATGCACGAGTAGCAGTTGTCGGCAAAAGAAACTTGTTGCTACTTCCTCAATGCTTGTGGTCGTCATTGCAGCGTCGGCCTTCCCAAGGTCACTCCTGCAACCAGCATGCGTGCAATGTCAGACATGTGCCTTGGTTTCTTCTCCAGGTTATTCAGTTTGGGCTGCTTGGCATGCTGATGAGTGACGTCCGCCTTGACCACCATTTCCTTAGAGAGTTCAGCAGCTTTCAGGTGGGGCACCCTGCTTGGTGAATCATAATGTAAGTGGAGGGTTGGCCGCCCGCATCCCACCCACCCCACCCACCACCCTGCCACACTGCTGTCCTAATCTCTCTGTCACCTGCGCCTAAAGGGCTTGCCTTGTGCATGAGGCATAGCATACTACGAGAGCACACCTGGTGCATGGAGCTGGCCGAGACAATCGCAGCTGTAACCATCCTAACCTGGATTTCTGACAGCACAAGTGAGGGGAGGGTGAAAAGGGTGGGAAGCACGACGTGCCCCTGCCACCACAAGCGCAGGTCTTCAGCTACTTCAATGTCGATGCCAGCGAGGAGCAGCAGGTCATGCCGGGCATCACCATGACGCGCACGGTGAGCCCAACGAGTCATCCAATGAGCCACCCAATGAGCTAGTTTGCCCGATGGAAGGGCAGCGAAGGGACGAAACCCATTTCGTTGTCCGTCTAGCTAGCCAGCCAGAATGTAGGGCCCCGAGGGAGGGCTATCTAGCGCATTGCCAGCAACCAAGGGCAAGAGGGATGTCGGCTGCTGCAGGGACCCCTAGGAGACTTCACCCAACTCATTAAGGATACAATGAATGAGACTGGCCGCATCCTCGGCGGCACAGGTAGGACAAATAGGCGTGTGTCGCAGACCTGCCATCCCTGAAGACCTTGCTGAGCTTACCGGCAGGGTGCCTGCAGATAGTGCAAAAGCAGCCAGAAATGGGGAAATTTGCGACCTACACCGGTGCTTAGCTGCCGCTGCAGAGACCATGCTGCACCTCACGTGAGAAGGCTCTGGGTTCTGCCGCCGTGCATAGCCCAAGCCCCTGTGCTGGGGGAGCCATCTGGAGTCTCTGCCATGGCAGAGGGGCCTGCATGACCCACGCGCTGCCTTAATGCAGCACTTAAGACACACTACCTCATCGTGCAGCGCCTTGCTGACGTGCACCTCCTGGCTGTGATGGCATGCCGCAGGGTGCAGGGACCTGGGGGAGTTTGTCATGAGTTTTGTGGACTCCAGGAGGGCTCTTGGCGAAGCGCCTTCAGCTGCGGCTCTCATAGAGAAGCTGGCAGCCACTTTTCCAGGGTATGACGACAGGGCCGAGTGCGGGGGTTTGCAGGTAGGACTGTCAGGCATGCCACGGTCGGTGTGACTGCTGCCCGGGTCGCTCAAGACTTTACATGCAATCGACCTGAACAAGGTTTGCCGCTTTGTTTGCTTGGTTGTAGGGGGGGGTTTGCATCGGGCTGGCGTTATAAGGGGCCCGCAACTGCTTTCCTCTCATGACAGTGGTGGGCAGCCCTTTCTCGCTCCTATCCCTATACATTACCATCTGGGGGATGGAAAAAATATGAACTAGGGACGCCTCCGACCCACTTCGCCGCTCCCCCTGCTGTGTTTTACAACTGCTGACGTAATAAAGTATAGCTTGGTGTAGACAATGTTGAGGCAGGTGTCCTGGTAGCCCTAGGCACAGGCGCTGGCAGCCCAGCTCTTGTCAGGGAGGAAGCATAACTAATGCAGTCTCGCTGTGGCCATCCCCTGTACTGTCCAGGTGTCCTTCTACCGCAAGGCTCAGGCCCTGGCAGCCCAGCTGTGCCTGCGGTTTGGGAAGGAGGACGAGCGCTTTGCTTTCCAGGACGTGTCCAGCCTGGCAGTCGACTCAGGTGCCCCCTTGGCTCTAAGCTTGTGGGCTTGCTGTCCATCGCAGTGTGCAAGAGGTTGCGCTTCCAGCCTGCTTACATTGGAGCAAGAGCCTGATGAGGATCTGGCGTGGGTACCCTGGCCTGGGGCCTGCAGAGATGCTTCTGAACTCCGTGGAGTTGATACAGCAAAGGAAGCATACCTCAGCAAGCCCCCCTTTTCAACTGCCGTGCTCCAGAAGCCCTCACAAGCACACGGAAAGCTGTTCTCCGCTTGTCACCTTCCTCTAATGCTTATCTATCAACACGGCGCTTCTGTTGTGCCTGCAGGCAATGTGGTGCCTGCCATGCTGCGGCATCATGGAATCCTCAGGTACTCAGATGCCATGGCCAGTGTAGTGGACGCTGGCGAGGATCTGTATGGAGTTCCAAAAGAAGCGGTTCTCAGGGCTGCAACAGTGGAGGCAGGTGGGTGGAAGCCGGTTGGTGTTGGTGTAGGACTGCGAAATTCACGGCAAGGAGTGGACCCCCTGGATGTTACCTATGCTCCTTGACTGGTATGTGAACACATGCCCCTTGCCCCGGTGTTCCATGGTTATGCAACCCCCATCCCCACAGCACTCGGCACCATACCTCCTTCTCACTTCCTCCATGGCATGACATCCCCATCTTCTGTATTAGTCGCCGTTATGGCCAGTCATCACACCAGGATGTAACACCTACAAGCGGTCGTACCCCTTTTGACACCATACTTGCTGGTGCCCCCTGACCCTGCAGGCGCCCGCATTTGCAAGGCTGCCGGCACCGTTTTCGAGCCCTACCAGCTCAGCCAGTACCTGCTCATGGGTCTGGCCCGCCCAGAGTACAAGGACTTGAAAAAGCATGTGGCCAAAGGCACTGTGGCGTACTAGCCTGCTGCCCAACGTTGTGCAGTGGGCAGGGCAAGAAGCTAGTCCTTGAGGCCGTGGTTAACCTTGGAAGGATAGTGGCTGATGAAGGTGGAGGCTTGGGTGGTAAAGGCCGCGGAGAAATTGGGACAGCAAACATTTGGGCGCAGCCAGCCTTGTTTGTCAGTCCTCCATGCTACCATGCCGCTTGTAGCTTGCACATGCCTGCGGGGAATGCTTGAGTGGGAGTCTTTCAGGCTATCTCGGCACACGTTGGCATTACTGACCCTGCACTCTTCCTAGGACTCTAGACAGCTGCAGGGGGCAGGGCATGCTTCGTAAAAACCTGTTTGAGCTTCTATACGGCCTTGAGGGAGCGGGTGGTTCACCTCAGGAGCGCGATATCACGCTTTGCAAAAAGCACTACTGGGTCCGCAAGAGGCGTTACATGTCTTGCACACTGGAACCTCGGTACTCTCGCTCTTCCTAAAAGCCATGGAAGTGTTCCCTTGTCGCTCTTGTCTACCCCCTCTTCGTTCGTGCATTCCATCTTAAATCAGCCAGGAACATCTTTTGGAAGATATGACTAATGTGATTAATATATCGTCACGGAGACGGGCTATACTGACACATTTTACTCCGTACGCACACATTTTACTCCATTCATACCATATCAAGTAGGCCTGATGCTTGCAGTACTACGGTTTGGGCTGAGCCACCATGCTTCGCTGCAGCATGCAGCCCCACTGGCTAGCTTGCAGCAACTGCGAGGCTTTGCAGCCGTAGCCAACCAATTGGGACTGATAAAGGTGAGGTTGGCAAACATGCGGGGTCTCCGGCCCACAGCGGCCTTGCCTTTGACTAGGTATCGTTTTATTGGGGGGCAACCCTAAAGGTCAAGTGTGAGTTGTGTTCTGTGTGTCCAGGAACTGAGAGAGCGGACTGGCGCGCCCATGACTGACGTAAAGAACGCCTTGCAAGCAGCCGGCTGGGACCTAGGTAGGCGCAGAGGCGCCTTGCGTGTCTTGCCACAGTCCTCTAAAACCCTGGGAAGGGCACAACCTCTGCCGCTGCTGCTCCCAAGTGTGATGTCTGGCCAGTGTCGGCGCCCCCTTGGTGCTGCTAAGCGCTGGCGCTTCGGGTTTGGGCTGTATGTGCGTCGCGAAGTGCACCAGCGTCGCTGCTGGGGATGTGGCAGTCTCACGGTGTTGCTTCAAACTGCTGGCTGGGCTGTCAGCTGCCTGCAGACAAGGCAGTCCAAGAACTGAGAAAGAAGGGCCTGGCAGCTGCCTCAAAGAAGGCTTCCAGGCATGCAGCCGAGGGCTTGGTTGGCATAAGCAAGACTGACCGTGCGGCAGCCGCAGTCGAGGTGCGCGCTGCATCAAGCTTCTGGGGAGGCACTGCCTCGTTTTGCTCGTTGCCAGCGCAGCAGCAGTCAACCGTGCTAGGCCTCCGCGCATATCGCAGTCCGTCACAGGGTACAGTCTGTGATGAGTACCTGGAGATACAAGGCGCCGCTGGCACATCCTGTTGCTGTGTCGCAGATCAACAGTGAGACAGATTTCGTGGCCCGCAATGACCAGTTCCGAAGCCTAGTCAGCAGCGCGGCGGCAGCGGCGCTGCAGCTGCCACCGACAGCCGTGGGGGCGGGGTGCGAGCTGGACTTGGAAGCCCTGAAGGATGCTAAGCTGGAGGATGGGACTAGGTGAGCGTTTACGGCACCCAGCTTGCTCTACTTTCATGAGTGCCAAGGGGCAAGCAGGGCGGCTGTCCGTGGAGCAGGACGCCCTGAAGAATGCTCAGGCAAAGCAGGGGGCTAGACTCGCCTGCGGGTCAGCAGCTCCCATGGCACTGCCCTGCAGGTTAGAGGACGCGGTAGTGGGTGTCGCCGGCTCCGTGCGAGAGAACATCCGCCTGCGGCGCGGGTTCGCAGTGGCGGTCCCTGAGGGCGGGCGGGGTCTTGTAGGCTCGTACCTCCACACCGCTGCAGCACCGGGGCTGGGCCGCATCGCCGGGCTGGTGGCGCTGCAGAGCGGGGAGGAGCTGGGTGCAGCGGCGGCCGCAGCGGTGCAGGTGTGTGTGTTTGTGTGTGGT
>BBXU01000711.1:0-10661 GCA_001598975.1 Parachlorella kessleri | reverse complement strand
TTGCGAGCGTAGGTGTGTGGGTTTCAGTTGGGATTCCAGGCGCTGAGTCAGGGCGCTACTTCGCGTGGCAGCTCTTACAGCAGCGCCAGCAGCGCCAGCCTCCCTGTGTAGGCTGTGGAGGTCGATGGTCTGTCTGCCCCTAGGAACCCTCATTTCCGCGGTTTCTGTTCATGGACAAGGTCGGGCCCTCGTCCAGCCCTGGCGAGCGCGTCACAGTGAGCCACTTATAGCGCCCTGCCCCTGACATGCCAAACTCGGCTGGCAAGGTGGCCATTTAGTGTTGGTGGTATCGACTGTGACAGCTCGGATTGTACTCTGTGTCTCGGCTGGGCTTCCATGGGCTGGCTGGCATGGTGGCGATGCAAGTGGCACGTGCTACATACAAGGTCCTGATGTTATTCCCTTGAACACTGCAAAACGGGTCGGCCTTTCCTGCCTGCCCCGGCGTGTCTCCCGCAGGAACTGGCTGGCAAGCTGGCCATGCACGTGGTTGGTACCAAGCCGCAGTACCTCAGTCGTGAGCACGTCCCCGAGGACGCACTGGCAGCAGAAAGGGCGCTGCTGACAGAACAGGCTCTCAAGTCAGGTGCGCGGTACATTACAGTACACCCCAGCCATGTGCTGCAGCCCACCAGCAGGTCAGTGCATGCTGAACTCGCTGCACCAAGTCCCTGTAATAAATGGCGGTTCCGGCAAGAGGGCGCAAGGTGTAACAAAGCTGCTGTGCATCTTCCCATGCAGGCAAGCCTGCCAACATAGTTGAGCGCATGGTGGCGGGGCGCCTGGGCAAGTTTTATGAGGAGTGGTGTCTGCTGGAGCAGCCTTACATACTGGATGACTCACAAAAGGTGGCTGGGTGGCTAGGTGGCTTCCTTGGGTGGTGAGGCTTGGCTTGGCTGGGATTTGTTGAAAAGACTGGCATGGGATGTGGGGTAGGGTGCGGCAGGGCGTTGATTGTGGAAGCAGGCGGCGGCAAGAACAGGCCGATACCAGGCGAGTAATGCTGTGTCTGGTGTGGGTGCTGGTTGGGACACCGTACTGCAATGTGTATATCTGCAAGCCTGGCAGTAGGAGGCCACCATTGCTGGGTGCCGCTGCAGGTGAAGGATGTGCTGGCTGCGGCTGCCAAGCAGGCGGGGTGCGGCAAGCTGCAAGTCACATCCTTCGTGCGCGTGCAGGTACGCTAGCTAAGGCGGGTGTGTTTTGCCATGGTGTAGCACCAAGGCGCACTCCTGTAAGGTGCAATCCCCTGCATTCTTGTTTATATAGAAACTAGCTTGCTTGCAGAGGCAGGGTGGGGTTTGAGGGTAAAGGTTGTCTGCTGGTGTCAGGGCCAGTTGTGCAAACCTGGTCCAGGGGTAGGTGTCGTGCTGCTTGGCATCCCCACAGTGGAGGGATACTAGGAATTTCTCACTATCAGCACGGCCGAGTCCCATTCCAGGAACCGTCAGGCTCAAGGGAGTACTTGGGCTTGGGCGGGTCAGAGGGCAAACAGAGTCGTGCTGGCGGGGGTGGACACATCCCAGCGTCTCAGTGCCACCACTAGTTGCCTCACTTGAAACCTTTGAGGCTTCTCTTTCGTCAAACATGCGTCTCAAATCACAACGCGGACTGCCCCAGAGTGTGTGACGGGGCCCATCATGTTTTGCATTTTAGCATCATGTCCATGCCCTCTCGGCAAACTGCCTGCAGGTGGGTGAGGGGCTAGAGGCGGAGCAGAAGGACTTTGCTGCTGAGGTAGCAGAGACCCTGAAAGCCGTGGCTTAAGAGGATTTCCTATGTGGCTCTAGATCGCCATGGCAAGATGCCTCGCAACTATGTGTCTCTAAATGCACGCGCAGCTTTCCCAGCAGCTGGCAGCCATGCTCGCAAAGTATAACATCAGAGCTCTACTCCCTGTTTGCACTACCTGCCACCCATGCTAATAACATCAGAACTCTGGCGTGGTAGGCAATGCTTGATAGCCATATGTTTGGGATTATAGGTTTGTTGATGGTTTAGGCAGTGCGAACAGGCAAGAGTGAGTGGCGAACTGTACTGACAGGGCTGGATGCAGTTGGACGCTGGGTCTTAGTGACTTCATAATGGTGGTGGGTAGTGGGGAAGGAGAGGTAGGGGAGGACTGTATAGACAGGGCCAATGTTTGGGCGGGTAAGTGTTGGAACAATGCGTATCACTTGCTTGTGGAATTGCCCAAGGGTTTGCATGGGCATGCATGATATATTAGCATGGGTGGCAGGTAGTGCAAACAGGGAGTAGAGCTGGGCTGGACTGGACTGGACAGGACTGACAGGGCTGGATATATAGTAGAAGATGGGCCATGATGCGCGTGACCCAATGGGTTATCCAACTCTTTGGCCCTGTTGTAACTTCAACATATTGCCAAACTATGTATCAACTGCCAGTCTAGCGGCCAGCAAACCACAGTCACACAATTCATGCGAAGATATGCCGAGCCATGACTATTCTAACCAACTGGTATTGGCAACAAGGTGTACCTAGGAAATATAGAGCAGCAAGCTGTTGAAGGAAGAACCCTACACGACATAGGCAAAATGTTAAGGGCAAGGGAAGAGAGCAACAAGTGAACGTAAGGCAGGCTATAGGCCCGCCACGAGCTTGCACACCAAAGAATCGCTGAATGTGTGTCTAAACAACATTTCTTGCTAGGCGCGTGTGCTGCGCCTGAATGAAACTTGACAAGGAATAAAATAAGACCGTATGGACCGGGCATGCGTCAGGACAAGGCAGCCAATTGGTAACATGCGACCGACCAAGAGAGAGGACACTCACAGCTCGGCACCTCGGTCGCAGCTGGCTAAAAGCCTAGCGCCACCCACACTCCTCGACCTATCAGGCCTTGAAAGTCAGGATATAGATGCCGCCTCACTCTCCCACAAAAGGCAGCCCAGCGCGCCATCTGGCCTCTCCCACGTTCAAAAAATTACTCCCCAAGCCCTCTTAGTGTTCATACTGATGTGAAGCTCGGGTCCGAGGCAATAGAGAGCATGCAAGTGCGGGACAGAATCGCTATGTGAGGGCTGGGCGCATGGATACCACATCCACAGCTGGCTCCTGCTGTGCCCGTTGTGGAATGTCGGAGGTATCACCCAGGCATACTGGATCACCCACGTCTATGTAGCGCATCAACGCCCTCCTCGTGCTCTCAACAGCGAACCAGTACACCATGGTGCTGCAAAGAAAGACGGCAGGAAGCATTTACGTCAGCCTCTGAGTGACGCTAGCATGGATGTACAGATATGTGTACACTAGCACTTGCACATATGCACCAGTGTGAGTGACATGCCATGCATGCTGCTGGGCCACAGCGCTGGGCCTATACCTGACTGTCCACAAGCACCATAATATTGGCGGGGCACGCGACCCTAGCCCTCACCTGGGCATGGTCTGCAAAAGGCGAGGAGTTAAGCCCACAAACAGCGCCTTCAGACCGCCCTGCAGCACACTTCATAAGCGTGTTCTTAAATTAACAGAAGCTAAAAGCTGACCCAGCCTTGCCAATACCATATGATTCCAACGCCACCGCCCCTCCGCCGGGGACATGTCACCGTCGTTAGCCAAAGCACGCACGGAGTGACCCTGTAAATATGCCCATGTGCCACTCAACTGTGCCACTGCGCGAGAAAAGCTAGCAAGCTCCCCCAAAATCCCCACGTACCTGCCCCATAAGCTGGCGGCCGGTGCTCACAAACTGCGAGGCGGAGTACATCATGCCATTCCGACCGGGCGGGCAGGGGGCATAAGACGCATGGTGGAGGTCCATGTGAGTCTTAATCATGTCAAACGGCATAGAGCACAGAACTGCTGCTGCGCCTGCCGCTGCACCAATAATCATATCTCCCATGCCACTCGGTGAGCTGGCTATCAAGTCGCCCAGCCGGTCTTGCCAGCTGCTGCTGCTGCTGCTGCTTCCCTCAGCTTGCAGCCCTGCCACCACCTGATGCTGTGCCAATGTGGCCACATCCCTTAATGCTGCGGTTGCTGCGGGCACGGCCGTAGCCGCCCTCCGCCGTTGCTGCCGCCCCTCCCCAGCCACACGCATGTCGCACATGCTCGAGTAGGTGACCAGTTCAGCAAAATCATAAGGAATGGACTTGATCATGAACGCGCCATAACTCCAATACAGCGCACCCAGCCCCTGGCAAACTGCTGTGCTGAGCATGGTGCCCATCATCGAGCCACCAGCGAGTGCTCCCGCCTGCGCCCGCAGCTTGTATGTCTCCACTGCAAGCAGAGGGAGCCAGGCATGTTGCAATGCTAATTCATTTCACCACTACAGGCTCTGTGTCACAAGACAGCACGGGACTGGGTTGGTACGCACACGCTGCAGTACCAATACGCAACCCCACTTTCTAACCTGTCGTGATGTGCGAGTAGATACGCTCCTTGGCATCAGCCATGCATATCTTCCAAGCTGTCAAACACGCTTTCGCATCAGTGAGCTCAGCAAGTCAACGCCAGGCAAGCTCTGTGCAATAAATTCCATGCTACTCACTAGGAGCCTCAAAGACGGAGGCAATGACTGATGCAGACACCCCTGCCAGCGAAGCCACAAGCGGGTGTGTGCCCTCAGCATTCAATGGCGGCCGTTGGCTGGTCCCATTTGCCAGCTGCGATCCTGTGGCAGCGGCAGAGCCCTGCGGCGACCTACAGCACTGCTGCCCTTGCTGAAGACCCTCCAATGACCGCCGCTGCATCTGCCGTCGCTGCATTACGTCGCCACCCACACGCTTGACCGTGTAAAAGGCCAGCAAGTAGAGGGCGCCAATCACGGCAGAACAGAGCGCGGAGGAACCCATGCCAGCGTAAAGCGACCGGAGCGTGCGTCCGCTCACGCCCATGGAGCGCAACTCCGACAACACCACGGAGGCATTAGCGCCCTGGGCTTGGCAGCGGACCTGCGAGCAGTGCACAACCAGGATTCTGGCTTAGACTGTGACTCCGTCCCAGGAAGGGCAATAAATTGCGTGGCACACGCTCACACACAAACTGTGCCACACAAAACAAACTAGTCAGTCCGCCACCGATGGTCAGAGGACGAATTATTGGTGGCGCACGCTGGCTATCTGACGCTGGACAGCACAGCAATAGCACCGGCGCGGTACCTTGATGGTGTCAAGTGGGTAAAGGACGGCCAGCTGAGCAATCTCTCCTACTGCGCCGGAGAGGGCATCCACCACCAGCCAGCTGAGCCGCAGCTTCCTGCAAAAGCGGTGAACAGCACAAAGCTGTGACACAAGGCTGTGCCAGGCAGAGCAGAATTCCTCTCTGGGTGCTGGGCCGTAACTGACCCTACGGCGCATGCCGCCAAGAGTCGTCCTTACTTGCTACATCTTTGGCGCTCTTTCCTCCCTAGGAGCCCGAAGGGCCCTTGTAAGCGCAGCTGAGGAGATGCACTGGCAGCTGCAGCGGCCGCAATCGCAGCAAGGCCAAGCCCCGCAGTGCGCGCGTTGACTTTGAGGGCAGGTTGCGGTGCTGGTGCTGCGGCATTCAGAGCGCAGACCCCTCTAAAGAGCATTCGTCATGCGTAAGGTTCTCCTTCTTAACCTCTTTAAGAGGCTTACAGAAGGGTTAAGAACAGGTGTGCACCTAGACTTCTGACAAGGTTGAGATAACTGACCTAGACAACTCAGCTCAACCTAAGGGATGGATGTGGTGTACATCGCACGGGGGGAGCATGCGCCGACGTGGCAGGAAATGTAGTGCAGGAAATATCCGGGGCGAGATGAATTATATGTACACCCTACTGTAACGCTGTACTTCCTGGGCAGCACATGTGGTTGCTAAGGGTATCACATATATAGCTGGCAAGCTGGAATTGGGCTGCAGACCTAACTGTGTTAAGAAATGCACGGGACAGTTATCTCTGCATGCGTTCACAAATTGCAGGCAATGTTTGCCTGGCTCATGCGGCACTACCCATGGTACCCCAATGGGATAAGTATTAGTATGGGTGGCAGGTAGTGCGAACAGGGAGTAGAGCTGGGCTGGACTGGACTGGACGGAATGGACAGGGCTGGATGCAGAGTTAACCTGAGTCTTGCCTGATTTCTGAGCCAGTAGTTCTCTCCCCAAGATAAGCTAAGGCCACTGGAAGAGGACATGCAGCTGAACTGAAGCAGGGGCAGGAACGCACAGGGTTAGGCCTGAAAGAAAGGCGGCAGGGAGCAGCAGGAAGCGCAGCAGGCGAGCAGAGCAGGCAGACAGGCTGGCAGGCAGCAGGAAATGAGTACCAGAGCTGCAAGCGAGCGGGAGTGGAACGGAAGGGAGAAGCGTACCTTGGGGCAAACGCCTTGTCAGAAGAATGGGATAAGTATGACATTTTCCCTTGCGCTGTTCAATCATTATCTGAGACATGCCTGGTTGTGGAACTAAAATGTACAGTAAACATTTGACGATATTCATGTTGAATTTAATCATTTGACTAGAGGTGGCAGGCAACGCGAATAATAAGGAAGGTATGGGCATAAGGGATTGATATGGTTGTGCAGTTGTAAGTTCTATTTTGCTTGAGATATATGACATCATCCTTAGCACATAACGCTTTCCCTGTCGTCTTCACTCTTCAAGGCAGCACTGCCCAGCTGTCGCACTCTTTTACTGCTCTCCCGTCACTCAGCAAATAGCAGCACTATCAAGTACAAGAATACTTGGAGAGTACACCCCGCAACATACAAGCAAGGGGAAATCAAGGTGGACGCCCCGCGTCATTCATCTCGACAAAAGTGAGGAGAAAGCCTGAGCTCAGAATGAAATGCAAGCCACGTCCAGCACACATAGCAGCACGGACATATTGAGCCTAGTTATCAATTCAGCAATATCAACACCTACGTGAAACACCATGACCCAACCCCGGATGTCCAGGAGGCAACATTCCCTTGTACACAAGGTACCCAGGTCCCACGGACGGAACAACAGAGTAGCAAGGCAAATGCCAACATCAACCTCCCCACCCGCTAGCAAGGTCTGCCATCACAAAGCTGCCTAGGGTTGCCACAGCGGGGGCCTCACATGCCTGCTGCTTGGCACCCGCTGCATGCTGCTTGCGGCACACAGCGCTTATGCAGCCTGGTAGGGCAGGTTGACGCTGGGCTCATCAGCCTTGAGGTACTGCTCAGCCTGAGCCTCCACCAGCAGCGCCTGCACACACAAACCAGGCCAATCCTTCTGTTGTTATACATTTTGGCGGGCACAACTACCCCAGTTTCTTGTACTCCTTTGTCCTTTTTTGATGCCTCAAAGGGAGCGTAACCCCATCGACACTTGCCAACCAAGGTCGGGATGCTCTTTCACTTACCATACTCCATACTCCACAACAAAACCATAACCATACTTCAACAAAAAAAAGAACCTAGTTAGATATCTCTAAACAGATACCCACCACCCACCTTAAAACCCCATCGCTACACAGCTTGATGCATGGCCCTCACACTGCCAGACCATTCAAAATAGAAGCCTGTCCCTTTCAAGCACAGCATCACCATGTACCAGCAAACACAACCCTGCTTACCTGCATGTCCTCGCCATCAATCTGCTCGCGTTCCATCAGCAGATCCGCACATCTGTGCAGCACACTGATGTTCGACTGAATCAGGTCCTTGCACCGCCGGTAGGCGCGGTCAACAATCTCCTGCAGAAGGCATAGCAGGTCAAACATAGTCAGCACACCATCTGCCGCCTGAGCACAGAACAGCCCCAGACAGCTACCTCCACCATGCATCTATGCTACCTGGAAATGCCTGTGCTGCCCTACTCACCTTGCTTTGCCTACAAGACGCAACCCCCAACCCTGTCGCGGCACATGCATCACCATGACCAACTTTTCCCAACAACATGACGCTTCAGGATCAGTGGGTCACTATTGGCAGCGCCACACAACCAGCCATGCCACTCCTGAACCTCCTAAAAACCCTGGCTATCGACTTAGCAGGGCCCCAACCTGGTCAATCCACAACCAGGATGCACCAGAGGCCTCACCTTCACTTCCTGGTCAATGATGTCCTGCGTGGCGCCCGAGCAGTCTGACGGCTGCGCCATCTGCGCACCCAAGAACTGGCTGCCGCCGCCGCTGGACCAGGCAACCTGGCCCAGCTTCTTGCTGAAGCCCATCTGAGACACCATCATGCGCGCCACGCGAGACACCTGCAGCCAAGTGCGCAGCAGCACGTGCTTGGATGCAGCACAAGGGAGGACAGCAGCCTTCAATCCAATTGACACACAACTCTCTCTCAATCCTCCCTGCCTCACCGGCAGTTCAAAGATCCCCACCTGTCTACCGAAAGAGCAGCGACAGAAACACATGCTGCTCTCAATCACGTCATACATCTGCATCCCCTGACCCTCCGGCAGCAAACCCTTTCTCCACACCTGCTGGAAATCGTTGGAGGCGCCGGTAGTGACCTCATCAGCGCCAAAGATCAGCTCCTCAGCCACACGACCACCCAGCGCCACAGCCATCTGGTTCTCAAGGTAGCTCCTACGCACATACACATTGACAGTTCATATTGGCAGTGATTATCACTAAACAAACAGGTATATTTCCAAGCACATTTCCAAAGAAACGGCACCAGGCACCAGAACCAATGATGGCTGCAACCAGCCCTACTGCAAAGGCATGAGCGCAATCCGTACAAACCACCGCCATCCACCCAATCCAGCCCCAAGATGGTTACACAAACGCAGATGCCCCCCCCCCACCCACACACACACGCACACACACACAACACACACACATGTGTTCATCAATGCCACTGCACTGACCTACTGTGCAGCCCCACTGACCTGCTGTACAGCCCCGACTCCAGGCGCTCCTCGCTGGGGGCGAAGAAGGTCAGCCCGCCCGCCTGGCCACGCGGCACGATGCTGATCTTGGTCACAGGGTCGTACTCTGGCATGAGCGCCCCCACCTGCGAGGTACCCAGGCATGCTTGTAACACACTGCGGCAGGGCATGCAAGCCCACACCGCACTTTGCTCCACCGTCTCAACCATGTCATTGTCAACCCTGCGGAGCTAGCTGCACACAATGGTTGTTTTGCCCCCCTCATAGCAGGGCAGCCACTTCCACCGCTCAGGGTGGCCTAACCCTGGCACATAACAGTGGCCTAACCCACTCACCAGTGCATGGCCCGACTCGTGGTATGCCACCAGTCGCTTCTTCTTCTCAGAGATGACGGCACCCTTCTTCTCGGGGCCGGCAATGATGCGCTCGAGGGCATCAGCAATCTCGTCCTGCACCAGCTTACCATGTGTAGCTGAATTACAACAGCCAGGGTGCAATGCCACCAGACTGTACAACTCACTAGAAGCACCCGGGCTGAATCAGTGTGCGGCAGTCAAGGCCCTTCCATAACCACGCAGCACCAGCTAGATAACACATCCTCAGTGTGCGGCAGTCAAGGCCCTTCCATAACCACGCAGCACCAGCTAGATAACACATCCACTGCGATGTGCAAATCCCCTTCCTGGATATGCCTAGCCACTGCCCACCAGTCCATGCCCATGCCACGCACATTGGCCACCAGCTATTGGCCACCAGCTAACCCCACTCCCACACTCTGGCATTGTCCCACCTTGGAGATCTCCTTGAGGTTGCGCCGGGCAGCCAGGATGGCAGCCTCATTCATCAGGTTGGCCAGATCAGCACCCGTGAAGCCGGGGGTGCGGCGGGCCACCTTCTCAAAGTCAACGTCCTTGCCAATAGACTTGCCGCGAGAATGCACCTGCAGCAAACAACATGGGGTTTGGATTTGAGTGAATTCATTCCTACAAACATCAAGGCCTCATGAGGCAGTCACTTCTGGCTTGTTGACACGACTGGCATACCCCGCTATATGCCTGCTGTCCAGGGAACCACACCTCTTAGCCCGGAAATCCTCTAGGATGCATGCCGCTACACACAGCGGCACTGCTGTGTAGGCAGCCATCCCAGCCCCAAGCCCCTTTTAACCTCATCCTCTTCTTGACACAGTCACTTGCCTTGAGGATGGCGATGCGGCCCTGCACATCTGGGCGGTCCACGGTGACCTGGCGATCAAAGCGGCCAGGGCGCAGCAGCGCAGCGTCCAGCACGTCGGGCCTGTTGGTAGCCGCCAGCACAATCACGCCAGTGTTGCCCTCAAAGCCGTCCAGCTCTGCGAGAGGGCACATGGGAAAGCAGACTTAGCAGCTGTCGGGGAACATACAGCCTCAGCACAGCTCCCAATGAAGGCTCTGTACTCGGCTCGTCCACATTGCAACATACCATGCAGCATAAAGGCTACTGAACAGAGGAACATCTGGCCGTCTGTTGCCTTCGGCTTCCAAATAGGTGTGGACCAATACCCGCCGGCCGGCCGCACCTGTGAGCAGCTGGTTGATGGTCTGCTCGCGCTCGTCGTTGCCGCCGCCCATGCCGGCGCCACGCTGGCGGCCCACGGCATCAATCTCATCGATGAAGATGATGCAGGGAGCCTTGGCCTTGGCCTGCACACAGTCAAGGCACAGCCGCTCAGTAGGCACTACAAAAGCAGGTTTCCACTGGCCTTGCCCTGCAGTTAGCCAGACACAGCCGCTCAGAATGGCTCCACAATAGAGGACTTCTGCGAGCCTGCCTGCGCCTAGCACTACAACCACCTCCTGCGCGCGCGCGAATGCTGCCCT
>BBXU01000710.1:0-23717 GCA_001598975.1 Parachlorella kessleri | reverse complement strand
CACCCCCACCACCACCACCACAAAACACACACACACACACCACACATGCCGTCACAACCACATCCTTACCCACATTCACACTCACTCCCTCCCCTGCTGCAGCCCACTCCCTCCCCTGCTGCAGCCACTTCCTCGTGCAAGATTACAGGAGAAAAGAACAAGTACCATCACATACATCCAAGGACTCCCCGCCCACCCACCTTCTCAAAGAGGTCACGGACGCGGGACGCGCCCACACCCACAAACAGTTCCACAAACTCCGAGGCCGCGCAGCTGAAGAAGGGCACGCCCGCCTCGCCGGCCACAGCCTTGGCCAGGAGCGTCTTACCGGTACCTGCAGCACAGGCAGGAGTGAGGGTCAGTGGGAGGCTCCCAGCGACGCCCGCCCCCGGCATGGGTGGCCTCACTCCCTACTTCCATCTACTTTAAAGAGTGGCTTGCATGCAGTAGAGTGTGTATGTAACAACTGCCAATAGTAGTTAAATTCCTAACAGCCCGGACCAGCCTACCAACACGGAAACTTCTGGCTGCTATGCCGACAGCCCAAGGACTTCACACCGCCGCAAAGCAGCACGCTGCACTGGCTATTTCTAACCCTCACACCAAGCACCCAGAACCCCCTCAATCTGAGCCCGTACTAGAAGCCCTGCTACTGGTGGGCCCCACTCGCCCTAACGCCGCAATCCCTGCCCAGGGTGCGCCGCCCCCCTGACTCACCGGGCGGGCCGACCAGCAGGGCGCCCTTGGGGATCTTGGCCCCCAGCTTGGTGTACTTGTCAGGGTTCTTCAGGAAGTCCACCACCTCCACTAGCTCCAGCTTGGCCTGGTCGCAGCCCTGCAAACACACCCCGGGGAAGGGCAAAGTTCATTAAACATCACCCATCACTAGCTGTATATGCAAGGCGTCCACCATTTGCACTTGAAATAACACAGGAAACCAATTGTGTAGATTGAGCAACCACATCCCTGCTTCGCTTCCCCAGTGGTGGCCACAGCACCGTGCCCTGACAACCACAAGACAGTTCTGGCAGTCATCACCACACATGGTGCCCACAAGGCAACTCACCGCCACATCCTTGAAGGAGATCCCGGTCTCAGGGATCTCCTGGAACTTGGACTTGTTGCGCGCAAAGTCCAGGGGGCCTCCCATGGGACCACCCATACCGCCGCCCTGCTGAGGGAGACCAAGGGAACAGAGACCACCAGTCAAACGGCAAGCAAGCGCACACACTGAGAAAACCACGTCTCAAGGCCACACGCACCACTTTGCCTTTACAGTGCTGTGCCACAGGATGACGCTAACCACAAGTACACTGGTAGCCTGGTTACCTAATGAGCGCTGGCACCGATGCGCATTACAGCTTTTGTGCACAGTGCCACGTAGCAAGGGGGCACACTAGGCAACCTCTGTTGTTACCGAACTGCACAGCATCCTTACCCACAACAACCACACCTAGCCCCAGGAACCCGTGACAACAGCCCATCAGAGGGCAGCTCACCGAGCCGTCACCCGCCCGGCGGAACAGCAGGAAGAGGCCAGCAAAGGCGATGATGGGGAACAGCAGGTTGCCCAGGAGGGCCACGTAGTTGCCCTGCTGCTCGCCCTCCGACACGCTAATGTCCACGCCGTTCTTGGCCAGGATGTCCACTAGGTCAGGGTCGTTGGGCAGCACCACAATCGCGCGCCGGCCATCCACGGCCGTGAGCTGCAGCTGGGTGCCGTCCTTGGAGAAGCGCACGCGCTCCACCTTGCCACGCTGTACCGCGTCAACAAATTCACTGTACCGCCACTGGCTGCCCTCCGGCAGCTGGTACTCGCCGCTGCTGTAGACACTAGGCGCGTTGCTGGTGGGCGCGGAGAAGTTCAGGCTGCTGGGCTGCTCAGTGGTGGTGGTGCTGTTCTGCGGCGGCGGAGCAAAGTCGGCTGCCAGCGCGGGGTTCACTGTGCCTGTGGTAAGCAGCGCAGTCAGGGCTGCCAGGGGCAGCGGGGCCAACTTCTGGACCAGGGGGCGGTCATCCTTGGGAGCCTGCACGCAGACGACAATACAGGTTGTTTCATAGGGGTTGCCAGCGCGTTTCGAGATTGATCCGAGCCCCGGAGCTTCTAGTAGATGGGCCATCGCCCCAGCAGGAGCGTAGTAGGGAGACACAGACCTGCTGAGCCCGAGGGACGAAGCTAAGCAGCGGCCGTTGCAGGCGAGGAGCTATCCTAGGGCGGAAGACTGCCCTCTGTGCCACCAGCTTGTTAGAAGCGAAGGTCTGCATGATGTTCGTGACTGGAATGGGTGATCAGTGGTGACCAGTCGCGTAGCAGACAGTGTAGATAATAGTATTCTGGACGGCTCAACGCAAACTAGCTAGTCACACCTGGGATCCACTCTGCAGCTACCTCACACCTCGCCCTTCGGGAAGCGTTGCCGCCAAAAAATATCCTGTGGTACCTGACGTGCAGCCGGTTTGTCCCGGGGGGGCTGTCATTTTTGAGGCCGCCAGCAGCAGATGGATGTGCACCACTTGATATCCAGCAGGGCATGCAGATCGCACTTCAGATCCCTAGAGTAGCACTTCACTGCCGATGACCCACTCTTCTGAGGGTCTGCGTGGTCCACCTAGTTGGGTGCCACTTTTGTGGACTTCCCTTCCTTCCCTTCCTCATAACTTTGTCCACCACTGTTTGGGCCAGTTCCTGCTATCGTTTTCTTAAATTGTGTGCCAGGAGTTGTAGAGCAGCTTGCTGCACAACACCCGCATCCACAGCCTAGTCTTAGCTAGCAAGGCAAGGGGCCTCACCCACAAAAGCCAAGGACCAAGCGCGCTAGCTCACTGTTGACCCAGGACTTTCAGTCACGTACCGCCTTCTGGGCAACCTGGCTAAGGTCCACCGCCAGCCATGAAAGCCCAACCGGCTTCTGCCCCTGGCCACAGCGCTACAACGCCACCTCCGCTGTGCGCAGCTTGCAGTCGGCGCCCCCGCTAGCCAGCAGCCCCTGCCCCGCCCACGCGCAGCACAGCGCCTTGTCGGCATGATACCCCTCCAGCGTGTGAAGTGGAACCGCCGCTCGGAGGTCCCACAGCTTGAGTGACTTGTCGTAGGAAGCCGAGGCCAGGTGGTGGGGAGAGGAGGGGTGCCAGGCTAGGCCAGAGATCCAGTCGGTATGGGAGGTCAGGGCTTTGAGGGCTAGGCCCTCGCTGGAGCGGGCACGGGGGTCCCAAGCTCGTAGGGATCGCTCCGCACCGCCAAAGGCAACCAGGCCGGCACCCCCGACAGCGGCAGGGGCGGCCGCCACGCAGTATACCGCTTTGTTGTGGTTGAGCGTCTCGGTATTCACCTGTACGGCAGCAAGGCAGACGGGAGAGAGATTGCAGGGTGCAGGAGGGTCAGGAACCCGGCTTATGTAGGTCTACAATTAAGGCCATGCAACATGATGCTGCACAGCAGCAAAGCAGCATGGTCCGTTCCAAGTTAACCTCCACAACTGTAGACACCGGCGGGCATAAGCACACAAAACCTAACCTGGACCCCGCGCAGACAGTCCATTACTCTAGATTTCCGGGCCCAGCCTCAACTATTCCATCAGTGTCCAGCCACCCGGCATGGCTTCGATAAGTCACCCGACAGTGGGGCTACCAGATGCACTTGATGTCCGCAGCAATGCCATACCTGGCCCTCCAGATCCCATATCCTGACAGAGTGGTCCCATGAGCCGCTCACAAGTGTACCTGCATAAAGACAAGAAAAATTGAGTATTCTGCAGACCTCCCTTGTAAATGACCAAGGGACGGATCTATTGGCTGAATGCCAGGCCCCAGCGCACACCTCCTTCAACGCTGACAACTCAGAGCTGAACACTTCCCTTCTGCATTGCGGGCCCTCCAGGCAGTCTAGCATGCACACAGCACAGCTTTGCTGAGAGCACAACGTCCATGCACCCGAGCACACGCCAGCGGGTGCCTTGGAATGATGCAAGTCTCATGCCACCACCAACACAAAACGACCATCCTATCGGAACGCATGCCTGGCAACCATCCAATCGATAGCTACCATTGGTCCACTGAGCCACAGCTGTCCATCCCCCGCCCACCTCCTACCTGCTGAAGCCACTGCAAGGCCCGACACGCACTGCGTGTGACCGCTGAGGTCGCCCCTGGGACCCTCCTCATGCACTGCTGCTGCCACGCCGTTGGCCGCCCCTACTTTCCGCTTCTTTTTGGCCGCTGCTGCCTTGCCTTCCGGCTGGTCTTCGTCGTCGTCGCCTGCTTCAATCGCTGCCAGCAGGCTGTCGCCTGCGGGCGAAGCCAGCACGAAACAAATCAGCGAAGGAGGACAAGTGTCCAATGAAAAGCACTCCTTGAGATGATCCAACACAACATCGGGTTTACAGCACTATCTGAATACCGGCCAACAAGATACAGAAGAAATGAGGAAGCCATGAGGGTTTGTTTTGGCCATAGGCACCACCCACCTGACCGCCACAGCAGGAGCTTGCTGTCCCAGCCGCCAGTGCAGCACCAGGCACCATCAGTGCTAGCCACTGCTGCCTCTATACCCTCCCCATGCCCACGCAGCACTGCCACAATTTCCGGCTGCGCGGCACCGCCACCACCTGCTGCTGCTGCTGCTGCTGCCGCGGCCTCTGGCACCCCCCGCCACACCCGCGCGACCATGTCGTTGCCTGCCGTCACCAGCAGCCGCCCGGCTCCGCTGGGCGCTGCCAGCGCTGCTTTGATGGGCCCCTTGTGAGCCGCAAAGCTGGCCAGAGGGAGACTGCCGTCGTCGCCGCCGCTGCCGCTGTCGGCTTCTGCCGCCCAGAGCCGTACGATGCCGTCGTAGCAGCCGCTGGCCAACACCTGCCCCGGAGCTGCCAATGGAGCAATGCAGCTCACCCTGCAGAGTTATGTAATGAATATGTGGGTCGAACCTCACAAGGCCCGGGCATCAGGTACACTGATGCAACAGTTCCCCTTCACTGTCGCCCGCTAGTAGACTTACCAGTCATCATGGGGGTGCTCCTCCTGGGGTTTGGGAGGCAGCACTGCTGGCACATACTCAACCTCAAGCACAGCTTCCTGCAATTCAGTAGGACAAGCAATGATTGAGCTGATAGAGATATACAGTGCTTTTCAGCAGCCCGCCGCAGGTGCCTCATGGCAGGGGCTTGTAAGGCGGTCAGACCCTGCTGCAGGTTTGGCCAAGTGGCTCACCGTGGATATCTGCTTGGCCTGCAAGTGCTTGAGCAGGGATAGCCGAAGCAGCTCGCCATCTATTAGGAAATCGAAAGGCCGAGCAGGGTCTGCAGGAAAGCCAGGAATCACTTTTTAGCAGGTAGCCAAGTTGGGGGACGCCAGCGGCTTGGCAGTGAACGATAGAGCCAAGCCAGTACCCACCAAGCGCTAGTAGGTGGTTGATAATTTGTGATAGCCCATAGCGAGTGAGGTTGGTCGGGACTGCCTGCAGCCACATGCATGTCGGGTCAATATGCATGGGTTTTGCATGTTGACACGGCAACAAAATAAATTGTAGCATCGAACTCACCACCGGTGTCTCAGGCACTCGCAGCTCAGCTGGCAGTCGAGTTACAAACTTGCAAGTGACCTGCGCATCCTCGCCACCCTGCTGGGCCATTGTCGCTGAATCCTCAAAAAGAAACCTGCTACTTATTGTAATCGTGAAAACAGTTGCCAACAAGTTGTTTCCATCGGGTGGCGGGATCTAGGACTCCAAGGAGTGCAATTGACAAGCTGTGATGCTGGTTGTCCTTCAATTGATACCTTTAACTGGAAGTGTTCATTTCCGAACCGTAACACCAACCCCCGCTACTTGGCAGTAGCACAGTGCATGTCCAGATGTCACCCAGTACTGATCTGGACGTGCTGCTCCAGCGCTTCAATGCGGTACTGGGGAAGCTAGGACAGCTGGAGCAGGCGGCAGGCGTGACAGCAGCTCATACCCTGGCTTATAGGCAGCAGGCCATCCTGGGGAGGCTGGGCACCCTCGAGGCGGCCTGTGGCCTGGCCATAGATAGCGGATCGGCAGCTGCACCAGTCCCTGGTGGTGCCACCAGCCCAGCCGCAATCAAAACCGGAGCAGCAGCCTCAACGGCCACAGCAGAGGTAGGGGAGGCCCCTGTGCCCCGAGCCAAACCCGAGGAGCACCCCAGCATTGCAGACCCAGCTGCCAGCGAAACACAGAGGCGACTTGCCCTTGAGCTGCTGAACCGAGGCATCTGCAACCACCGCTTTGTGCGCTGCCCGCCTGAGTATTACAGGTGCTGGTTGCGGCTGTGCCGTCAATGAGCAGCGGTGCGGTTTGGGCAGAGCTTTTGTCAGTTCATACATGCCTCGTTATCAGTTCTATAAACGCCTTCGTGGAAGGCACAGTGTAGGGCTTCATCACATATGGCACAGAGCTCGCATGCGTGATTGAGATGAAGAAGCTTAGCCTCGGGGGCACGCCTTCCAGGCCTTAGGCACTTGCTGCCGCCCCTGCTGCTGCACCCTGCAGCCAACCTCTAGAGTTCCGCCGAGCCTGCCTGGACGCCCACAGCATCCAGCACTTATGCAAGACTATTGTCATGGAGAACACACGGGCCCACCCATCCGTCAGCGATTGGTCCAACCCCCACAACTCCAAGTATTACCTGGTCCTCGTGCAGGCAAGCTGGGCAGTTGGGCAGCACTTGGTCGCCCGCGTCCCGTGCATGCGTCTAAGAGTTCTTGCAGATGAAAACCTAGGAGGATGGTTTCCTGGCGAGTGCGCAGAAGGAGCTGGGTGCCATCCAGGGGAGGTAGCCTTGGAAGGATGAGCTCTTTACGCGGTATTAAAGCATCGGGTGTGTTGTGCCTACTTGAGGGAAATAGGTGTTCGCTGCCTGCCTTCTGTTTGGAAAGTCTCTGACAGGTGCAATTACCTGATTTGTGCAGTATGCGGCAAGGCTCAATGCCGAAAAGCTGAAAGACTACATCCACAAGCTGAATGCCGGAAAGTTTGCCAAGAGGTGAGTGGCGGAGTCTAATGGGCAGCGCTACGAGGATGAGAATCTGCCGTGCATGTGATTCTGACAGCTGAAGCGGTCGGATGGTTCAGATAGGGCCCAGAGGTATTTAAGATGGGATACACTTGACAGCCAGGGTTAGGCAGCAGTTTTGTGGGTGCCAGCTGCGTCAGTCGGCAAAGCCGAACGTAGTGGACAAGGAAAGATGCACGAAGGAGGGGTTTGCATGACACCCTCCCTTCTTGCTTGCCTTGCCAGATGCAGGGTAGGAGTAGTTGTGTGCATTCGACCCCCTGGTTTTTGGTGAACGGTAGCTGCCTGGTCGCCGATTGCAAATAATGGGCAGTGCGGGGTGCTAGCCCCACATTTGAGAGTGTTGGCACAACCGGCTACCTGTTACGTAGGTGGTTCAACATGCGGCTGGCACCAGAGGCCGTCTCGGACGAGCTGAGCGGCTTCAGCCACAATGCAGTATCGCCCATCGGCATCAAGACGCGCCTGCCCATCATTATGTCACACAGGTGAAGCCTCGTCACAGGGGCCCCTGCCGACACTGGTTCTTTGCTGTTGTGTTTTTTGCCCGGGTAGTGCAGGGTGCTGGTAGGTAAAAGTGAAGTGTAAACGACATTGCTGACATAAGTTGCTTGTCCATGCCTTATACCCCTGCCAGAGTTGCCTCATCGCCTGCGCCTCAGTCAATAGCAGGCAAGCCAGCAACTGCAAGCTTACAGGGGGCTGCGTGCAGGGGCTGAGTTAATGCGGCAGGTGAAGGTGGAGTGAGTCTGTCTCATGACGTGCTGCAGGATAGCTGAGCTTCAACCAGACTTCTTTTTTCTAGGGGGTGGGGAGGTCGACCTGAAGGTGCGCATCAGCCATGTCGGTGAATGTAGTCGAGGCCTTGTACAGCTTTCAATTGCCTGCTTGGTAGCACTGCTGGAATTCCCCAAGGATGTTGCGGTGCTGCAAGGAAGACGTGGCTCTACTGTCCTCGCTTGCATCTATTTCAGTGCACTGCCTACCGTCGGCAGTAACACACGGTGCGTGACATGGTATCTGCTTTATGTGACCGCATGTCGACTGGCTTGCAGGTGGGCTTCAGTGCGACAGACTTCATTGCTGCCTATGAGCCGTTTGTTGTGGACTGCACTCGTGAGGAGGCGGATGGCGGCGAGGGCGAAGATGTCTATTAGGAGATCGGCTTGCCAGAAGAGCCCATTGTTATGGCCTCATGGGACACCTGCAATGTCGGAGGTGGACCACCTCAACCCAGCAATGGTGTGTTTGCAAGCCTGGCAGGCAGCATCTCAATCAGAGTGACGCGTGTTGGCACAAGCCCCCCTTCTGAGGATAATATACTATACTATAAGTCATAGTATGACTTGCCACTCAAGAGATGCAAAGAAGATGTGGGACTTCTTAAGACATAAGCGATACTTAGAGATGCAAAGGAGATGTGGGACTTCTGAAGACATGACCGATGCTCGTTGATTCTCTGTACAATTCACTGTGCCAGTGGGCAACAAGGGTCGTCACAATCCCACCGCTGCTCAGTTACAACACCTGCCAGCAACTTCCATCCCAGCAGGAGATACTTGGGAATCCTATCAGAAGCTATTCCAAAGACAGTCTTCCTAAGTGACCTGGCTCCACAAGAAGTAAAAAATATAGCAGGCTATCCGTGCCACATAGAAACGAAAGTAGAATGAAAGATAGGCACAATGTACACATCAAAGAGCAGGTGTGAATAATCAAAGATACTGGTAGCAGGTGGTACTCAAGAGGCCTGAACAGCCATTCTCTCAAAAGCCTTGCAGACCGAATGCCGATCTCAGCGCCTCCAGGACCAGGAAGCTTAGTGTGGTCTGCAGTGGGACAAATGGGATTATCGGCGTCAGTGCCCTTTGCCAACCATAATGCACCGCCCACAACTTGCTAGTAAGGTGCAGCAGTGGCAATCCGGCTGAGTGTCAGCCCCTCCTGCCAGGAGCCCTCCCACGTGTCCAGCGGAGGTGCCGCAAACCAGGTTGCCCTCCCATGCGTCCAGCAAGGTGCCGCAAACCAGTTTGCCCTCACACGCGTCCAGCGGAGGTGCCGCAAACCAGTTTGCCCTCACACGCGAGGAACAGCAGCCCAGTTTGCCAGTCGAAATAAGAATGGCGGACACCGACTTGCCGTGCACACACCCAGGCATTCACTGCCCTGCTCCTAGTTCCAGCCCTGCCACTTCCCAGCAGTTGCTTGGCAGCAGATCGTACGACCTACCCCATCACACACCCTTCCACCCTGTACCCTTTGACTGCTCCCAAGGTCACGGGCGCACCTGGGGCCCAATCCTGACGTAGCTGGGCAGCCAGCCCTTGAAGAAGCCTCGCAGTCCTTCCTTTGCAGCAACCTCCCGGGCAGTGTGCACCAGCCCATGGCCATCTGCGTGCAGAGGAGCCGCGCCACCTTAGATTGCACCTCCGAGCTCCACTATGGGATAACTATCACACCAGAACAGCGGCACCCATGCCAGCCAGCCTAGTCCAGAAGCCTGGGGTTGCCTGGGTTTGCCCTACGACACCAGCCTGCGCTTACTCTTGGTGCCCTACAAGCGCCCTGAAGCCCTTCATCCCCCCGATGTTGATGATCAAGCTCACCTGTAGCGTCAATGCTAATTGATGCAAAGAATCCAAGCGCACCCGCCAACAACAACTATTTATCAGCCTTACCTGCAAACATCCTGGTCTTGATGATGTCGGCGGGTGCAACAGCTGTGGTGGTGACCAGCCCTGATATAAGGCTGGCCCCAAACTGAGTCACCACATCTTTGCTGCCGGTGCCAAATGTCTTCATGAAGCGGTGCTTGCTCTCATCGTACACCCCAACCTGGGCAGCCGTGAAGATGCCAGTCCGAGCCTGCATGAAGCACAACCAGCCGGCTGCTGACAGGGCCCCCATCTTGCACCCCTGACGCCTCCCTATCTCCTCCTGTTGCTGGCTTGGCAGCTCCTCCTGCTCCTGGCTTGGCGGCTTGTAGAGGCTTCGTGCCCGCACTGCCACCCACACCATGCTCAACACCTCCACTAGGGCCCCACTGAAGGCGCACACCCAGTGCCTCTGCTACAGCATTACCACCTGAAAGCTGACACTGCCCATGGTTAACCAACCACCGCTGAGGTGGGTCAAGCATGGTGCATGACTCCGCACAGCTGCTGCTACTGTGCAAGAGGGAGGAGGCCCTGCCGGGCACCTACCGCTGACGGCAGTGCCCCCTTCCAGAGCCCCGCCAGCCCGGTGCGCTTCACGATGTGGGTTGCAACCTCCGCCTGGCTGGCCTCAGCATGCCGCGACCCCTTCATCTGCATCCGCGTCTTAATCAGGTCACTGGGTGTGCCTGCAGCCAACCCAGAACCCAAACAAATGACCTACCGATTGCCTTCATACCGCTCGACTGCACCCGCGTACCTCTTGCCCATCTGGCCCAGGAATGGAGTCAATCTTGCAAAAGTGCTTGCCAACATGCCAAGCATGACCATCAGAGCAAGGCATGCTTGTCTCCATGCCAAGCATAACCATCAGAGCTCAGGCAAGATCCAGAGCACTTGCATCCAGCCCTGCAGCATGATTCGCCCCTTACTCTCTGTTCACACAATCTGCCACCCTTCCAGCCACCCTCCCAAAAAATCCTGCGTACCTGCCAGCGCAGCAAGGATGCCGGCCGTTGACCCTGAAGCGACCTTAGTACCAAAGCCTACGTCTTTGCCTGCTTCGGCTCCAAAAGCGCTCTTGATGGTCGGGTAGGTGCCCAGCCGCACCGCCCCAACCAGAAAGGAGCGTGCCACCGCCGCATGCACGCCGCGGTAGAGGGCACCAATGCCCTCCTGCCGCGTCACTGCCCCGGCAGTAGACAGCTGCAGGGAGGGTGACACGGAAGAGCAGGTAGGCTGCAAGGCATAAGCAGAGGACAAGCCAGAACCTGTGCTTGTGTGCAGCTGTTTTTGTGAAAGCAAGCTGCTCCTTCAGCACCACCATAGAGGGCTGGGGCTGGCTACAACGATTGGCTCTTTCCGTGTGGCAGGCTTACCATGCCTGGTGACTCTGCTGGGTGAAGCTGGAGGCGCACTTTGACGGTATCTGCAACAACCAGACGGCTTTGCTGGGGAACACAAGTGACCAACAGTGTGTGCCTGTGTTTCACCAAGAATGCACTCTACTCCATGGCTCACAACAAAACCTTACCCAAGGGATGTGTACATGCTGTAGCAGACCCCTGTGCTATGCCACTGGCCAGGAACTGCTTGAGCAGCGACTGATCGCCCCCTTGCTTGCTTGCCATCTATCGGCGTGTGAAGCAATAGTGTTCTTGGAGCCCCGGACAAAACCTCACAGGAAAATTGGTTGGTGTTGAACTTCTATGCCCAGCTGGCTTTATTTTCTGGCTCCTGCGCTGACTGCCGCCCTTCAGCGGCTTCATGCTAGCTTCGTTCGCTTGGAAACCTCCAGCCGGATGTACGACGCGGCCTGCACTGAGTGACCACTAAACAACCGACAAACTTACTTGTGTGTACTGGGCGCCAGGAGGCGTTGCATTTTACTGTAGCATGACGAATCTGTTTGGTTGGACTTCTGTATGGGCGATGACTGGTCTAGGTAGTGGCAAAGCCAGGGGGCGAATAACCCTATTGAACTAGTAGATGACGTTGAGGAAGGCGAGGCTTGCCGTTGGGGGTAAACCAAGCGAGTCTGCCCAAGTATGACGTGGCTGAAGGGGCGCTGGCGCCCTTGGTGGTGTAATTGCAAGCATGATTGCACGATGGCGCCCATTCCGAAGGATGCATGCCGGCTTCTGAAGGCCTCGCAAGCGAGATCCACAAAATGGAAACCTTAAATGGGTCCCATCATGTGGTAGGTAGCCCTGCTACACAGTGAGCTTGTAGTGTAGGGCGCAAGCGGAAGTGACCAACTCACTGTGTTTTTAACTCCCACCCACTACAACCCAAACTTGGGATCTCGAGATCCACTGACTCATTCCAGCAGGTCTCTGCCCCTGGCAGCCTCCTGATTGCACAGTTCCCTGTACAGCTGCTGCAGCCGGGCCACCACCGGGCCGCGCTGCCCGTCGCCGATTGCCCGGCCATCCACCTCCCTCACAGGCGTCTGGCCCCCAAAAGTCCCAGTTACAAAGGCCTCGTCTGCGCTGTAGGCCTGCACTGAGGGATCCAGGCTTGCAGTAGCGGGTGGACAGAGGCCTAGCCGAGGGACACCCACAGCAGGCACAGCAGGCAGGACAGCGGCCTGGGTTGATGGCAATAACATGACATAAACGCACGGCAGACTGAGGACAGGGGACCGACCTTGGTGAGCGTAAAGTCCAGCTCCCTGACGGGGATGCCGTTGGCCAGGCACAGGTTGATGGTGTTTTGGCGGGTGATGCCATGCAGTTGGTACTTGGTGGTGGGAGCCCACACCTGGGGAAGGCGAGTCAGTTTAACCTTGAGTGGTCGGAGCTTGTTGGGGATATGGGCCAAGGTGACAGACAAGTGAGGTAAGACAGTGACAGAAGACAGAAGGCCCTAGCTGGGTGCTGGGTGCATTACAGGCAAGCTAAGTGTGCGAAAGGCGGCGCAAAGGCAGCTACGCCCAGGAGAGGCAGAAGGGCAGCCCACCTCTCCCTTCCGGACTATGAAGAAGTTGACCGAGTTGCACCTGCACCCTGGCAGACAAACAAGCTTAGACCAAGCTTGAGTAGTGCAAAACTACGCGTTCCGGCAATGAAGGCTTTGAAGGCCCCTCAACTAACACAGGCAGGGTACCCGCAGATGTAGGTCGGTCAGAGTGCAGGCTGTCTTCCGAGAGATGGAGTATATAAACGTAAAAAAAAGGAAAGCTAGGTAGGGTTGTAGGGACCCCAGCTCTTTAGCCCAGGTTGGCAGACCTTTCCAGCAAACGAGGGAGAGGTGGGTGACTCACGTGGCCACAAAGCCATGGGGGTCCAACATCAGCGCCTCATCAGCACCAGCCTTGTTGGCCTGCAAAACAGTGCAACGGCAAATCCAGCTGTCTCTCCACCCTGTTCCAGCCTCCACCCTGTTTCAAGCTTCCAACTGCATTTTTCAGAAGTGCACTGCAGGCGCCATTAGTTGTGTGGCAGAACTGAAATGGAGGGGCAACGTGACGCCTTCATTTTTACTTCGGCTGAGGGCAGCATGGACACTGCAGTGCTTGCTTGGCAGCTGTTGGTTCCCTGCAGCCTCCCATTGCAAGCCGCCAGACCTGGATGCACGCTGCGATGCAGTTGAGCTTCGAATGGCTGTTCCAGCTGGGGTCCTGCGCTCAGCAGGGCCAGGCAGGAGCAGCGGGTAAGTATCTGCGACCTTCTGGAGGCGCATCAAGTAGTGAATCTCCCAAAGCGCTGCATCGTTGCTCCAGGCGCTACTGCAAAGTCAGCCATGCCCATGCCCAGACTGTTCATATGGAACAAGCCACCCTTGGTAGCCTCTTTGTTCCAAGCAGAGCCCCTGCTAGACAATTTGGAGAGCTGGTGTCCCGGGCTTGCTTCCTCGAGCCACCACTGCTCTGCCTCAGCAAGGGAACCTCACCTGTGCTGGCAGCAGCTCTCACCTGCACGTCTGCTGAACCCCGCCGCACATGACAGGTGAAGAGCCGTATGCCGTCCTCCTGCACCACCTGGCCCCACTCTTCGCTCGGCCCGGCCCGGCTCAACAGCAGCAGTGGTGCACTGTCCATCTGTGTGTATGCAAGCATGACAGCGCCCATGTAGCCATGAGAGCTTTCACATAGGCTCACGGGCATGAGCAGCGTGCCCACCTTGGGACCTGCCGCCGCTTGCTTGTACTCCGGTATGCAAACGACAGTGGGCAGGCCAATGGTGATGTTTGGGTTTTGGTAGGGCGTCGGCTTGAGCCCCCGCGTCACCATAAGCCTGCAGCACAGCGCGGCGCAGCACAGCGGGGGCATCCTTCATCTGGAAGGATGTCCTTGCAGGGCCACATGCCGTTGTGTAGTAAGCCAGGCGCTGGAAGCGTTGCTGGACTGGAAGCATGGCCCTGTGCAGGCGGGTCACGGCCCGACCCACCTGATATGCACATTGGAAGCATCTGCCATGCCATTGCCATCCACGGTGTCGTAGACTAGTTGTAGCATTTGGGAGGGTGACAGGCCTGCAGGGGGGATAGTGGCCATAAGAAGGTCATGCCGCATCCCCACAGAATCAGCCCTCCCTGTCTCGGCATCTGGAAGCCTTGACCTACCACTGGAGCCTACGTTTGGTAAGCACTGGCCGCACACGTGACAGCATGCTGCTGCTGGTGCAGGGCATCCTAGGGGCACTTCATGTGTAGCCAGGAACACAACATGCTGTCCACGGGCGCTGAGCTAGCATAGAGACGAACTATCATATAAGTTAATCCCACCAGCGCTAACCTACCTATGTTCAAATCAATGGCCTTAGCCCCCTCAAACAGCCGCTCCATGTGCTGCCGGGCGAACAGCAGCACGCCCTGGTGCAGCCGCATGCCCTCCCACACCCCATCACCCAGCATGAAGCCACTCTCCAGTACCGAAACCTTGGCGTGTGGCCGCCAGACCAGGCTGAAGGTGCCTGCAGGGGAGGCAGGGATACCCCCAGATACCTCAAGGAGGCAGCTAGCAGATGCTGTAGCAGCGGCAAGTGGAGAGTGGCTGGAACACTAGGACCCAAACGAGCGATGACACCCGCGCTGCATTGGGGATGACCTCCGTGGGTCTTGGTGCTGAGAGGCTTCTGCAAATCACAACAGACTACCCTTGTCAAGAGTGCCTTGAGAACAATATGACTAGGTAGTCACTATTGGAGGTGTCACAGACACCAGTCTGCAGCACTCCAGGCATGTGCCCACCTGTAACACCATCCCTCATGCCAATAAGGATATCCTCATTGCGGGGGTCTGGAGCATAGGAGTGGGTCCCATGGCTCTTCTCTTCCTGCTCCACAGCCGCTCCTGCCGCTCCCTGCTGCTCCTGCCCAGTTTGCTGGCCCCTATCCTCATCCACCAAGCTTGGCAGGTTTGCTAATGCTGCTGCAGTAGTTGCCCCTACCGCAGCTGCGCCCGCTGGCTTTGCCTCAGCAGCTGCTGCCAGTAGTGGAGGGGGCGGTGGGTGGGGCACACGTGAGACGCCAGCGCTTTGCGGTCGCAAAGCGTGCCGTCGCAGGATCTCCCACAGGGGCCAGCACTCCTCTAGGAGAGGTCGCAGGTGGGGTGGCAGCGGTCCCCGCGGCCGCTGCACCGGCCGCTCAAAGCCTGCAAGTAAGCAAGTCTGATACAAGGCGTCGAGTCACACCGGGTAAGCCTGTTCCGGGCATATCTGTCTGAGGTCAGTGGAAAAAGCACATCAGAACCTGAGTTGTCTTCTTGCAGGCCGGACTCGGGGAATTATGACTTTATATAAGCACCATTCGCAGCTGACAAGTCGTATGTCTCAGGCATGCCTTATTCCTGGCTAACTAAGGTGGTATCAGGTGCCCCGCATCATCTGCTGCGCATTGGGGCTCAAGAGTAGAGTGCATAGCGTGCCACAAACACGGGACTATGAACCCAGCCCCAGCTTGCCTGTTGCTTTATGAGTATTGGAATACCACCACGGCGCCCACACCCCGTCAAAAGGCTTGGGCCCCGGCTCCCAGCGCAGCATGGCAGGCTCAAAGGGCAGCCCCAGCGCAGCGCACAGCGCGCTCAGCGTGCCCTCTGGGTCTTTCACCAGGTCATCAGACAGAACCACCGGCGGCGGCCGCCTGCATTGCAGGTGGGCTGGGAGTGGGTGGGCGGGGTCGTTGATCATTTGTCAGTATGCTGCAGTCCAGGAGCCCAAGCCTTCCTAGGGAAGAGCACTAAGAGCTGCCAATCATGTACAGGTTGTGGGAGTGACCCTGGCTCAACACAGGGCATACAAGGCCCCCGCCGTGCACACAGCAAGCGTACCCCACTACCTGGCAAATGATACAAAGGGCTGCACCTTGGCAAGCCACACGAGTCCTAGCGAGATGCAAGGGTGTGCACTTTTCAGTTCCTGTATCCCTGCCCATTAAAGCGGGGTGCACACAGAACACCAACAATTTGGGGAGATAAGGGAGCCACGAAAACCAAAAAAACCTGGCCCTAGGCCTAGGCACCCACCCCAGGCACCGCAGCTCGCTGTAGAGTTCGCACAACGCGGGGTAGCACGTCTCGTGTAGTGTCGGCTCGCACACCTCAGAAAAGCTGCGGATGACTGCCAAGGGCTCCCTGGCAGGGGCAGCAAGCGGTGTGTTAGCCCACCGGCCACCAGTTGGTTGCTCTTACTAGGTGTGCTTTGCAGGCTTGAGGCCATGCTAAGTGGTACATGTGGCTGCACGGTAGGGCTGGGGCCCTCCCTGCGCTTAAGAGCCGTGCAGCGCACTTCAAATTTCTTATCAAGGACTGACGCATCAGAAGGCATCCAGTAGCCTGCCGTCACAACTTGTAGCCACACCTGACCAGTAGGAAGTGCTTGGTCTGGTGCAGCAGTGCCCTGCCGATGCCCAGCCTCTGCTTGGCCATGTGCTTGACATATACAAGCTGCAAGGATAAACGGACGTAAACGGAAGCTATTTATTTTGCATTTGTTTGATGTATCACGCAGTGCAGCAAGGGATGCATAATCAGGGAAGAGTCAAGCCGGCGCTGTTCACACCAATCAAGGTGTGGGCTGCCTCAAGAAAAACAAGAACACCTTGCCTTGTCATTTTGTGCATGGCCAAGAGACAGGATGCCCTTTACCACTTGACATCCATCTGTCTGCTGTGCTTGCAGCACCTACAGCAGCACAGAGAACAAGTAGTGTCGGCAGTTCTGCGGAGACGGTGTGGGCAGGTAACACAAAATCTCCCGTTACAGCGTTTGTTTCTGCACAGCGATACCCCAAGCCAAATTGAGCATAGCATGGGCTGCAAAATTCTCTCCCTGCATGCACAGCGACAGGTATACCTAGGTGTAGCTAGGAACGCCGAACGCACCAGGTCTTTATATGGTCGGTCTGCCTCGGTCACCGCTAAGTAGTGGGCGTACAAGGGCTCGTCGAGCACCTGCATGCCCGTTCTTTGCAGTACCAGCAGTTGGCTAGTTGCAGAGCTCCTAACCTGGGGATTCACAAGCTCAGTAAGTGATCCGTAGCCCTACAGTGCAACCCACCTCCTGAACATCAGGGCGCTGCGCCCAGGAATACATCAGAGAAGTGGAGACAGTGCGAGGGCTGCTCCAGCAGTTGATAACGTTGGGCAGGTCCATCTCGACCTTGAAATGCTTGGTGACGCAGCTGCTCCAGTCCAATGCAATGACATGCGGTCAAGGCGAGTGTTCCGACTTCTTGGTGAGGTAGTCAGTATTAGTCATTCCACCTCTCTAGCTTTCTCCATTTAAGGTACTGAATCCGGGTCATTGTCGGCTGCAAGGTTCCATTCCAATTCGTGCAGCACCAACGGCGTGAAGGGAGCTGCACTCTTGCTACATCAAGCACCGTGCCCTTAGTACCTACCTGGGTATATGTGCTGGCCAGGTCGCCCGGTTTCCCCTTCCCTCCTCCCCAATGGATACCCACATGATGGGGCTGGCACTGCTTTTCTTGGTTCTCTGTCAGGCCTCAGCACAGGCAAGTGCCAAGTGTCCTTGTCCCACTACCTCACCACAGCGAGTCCACTGCAACTGCTTGCTTCTCGTGTTTCTGTCCCAAGCACTTCCCTGCCACTTTTCTAGGTGGCAACTGTGTGTCGCAACCTGGGAGACTGACCCTATAGACCTAGTAGCCCTGCATCCTTGGATACCCGCACATACTCCCCCAAAACCCTTACCTGCCATTGTGAGGACACCGGCCTACCAACAATCCCCCCTGTCACTTGAATTATCTATCGATGTAGCCAAGTAAGAACAACTCTCCAACACAGGCATGTCTTCCTTACACCACCCGCTGCCAACACTCACCCTTGCAGAGCTACAGTGAGCTGGCCGCCGTGGAGCAGCAGCTGCGCCAGAAGCTGGCCTCTGGCACCGACCCCTCCTTTGAGCACGTCTTTGGCCTGGCCACCACCCTCCACCGCATGGACTACATGGCCCCCAACGGCGGGCGGCGGGTGCCCGAGGCGGCCCGGCTGTACAGGCAAGGCATTGCTGTGGTTGTTGCATATATTCATCCTCCGTCATATGGTCAGCATCGACTCCGACGGAGGGGCTATATAGGGCACCTGTGAGGCCATACAGTAAGCCAGGGCCGCCTGGGCGGGCCGCTGCAGTGCACTTTGCGGCGCGGACTATATGGCATACTCAGCGGCAGCGGGCAGGTGCCCCGGGGATCCCCGCCTCCCTGGCAGGGAGGCAGGCATGGTCAGGAGGGAGTCCATTCAATGGGGACAGCTTGCCAGGCAAAACCGGGCGGATGATGGTGTAGCTGTGCCTGTACCTGCATGCCGTGCCTGCTTCCAATGCATATGGGATAAAGGGTTGGGGGCAGGCGTCTCCCTTCCCCGCTCCTCCCTCACAAGCTCACCCTCCCTCCGGATCCATCTCAAATGCCACCCTGGGCATCCCCAGCAGCTGTGCTTGCCATTTCCACGGCTGACCTGTTGACACACTCCTCCCTGCCAGCAGGCGGGCCATCCAGCTGGCGCCCAGTCAGCACGCCCAGGTGCTCTTGTGGGGCAGCCTGGGCGCCCTGCTCCTTTCAGCCGGCGAGTACGAGGGCAGCCTGGAGGCGATGGACACCTCCCTGCAGCTGGCGGAGGGCCTGGGCTTGGCAGACAGCGAGGCGGTGAGTCGCCTTACATAATCGCCTTACATAATCCCCAACCCCCAACACACCCACCCACCCACCTACCCGCTGCCCCCTGCCTTACTTGAGGGTGTAAGGCCAGCCTGGAGGCAGTGAATTCCAGCCTTGAGGCCGACTGGGGAGCTATGCGTCATCCAAGTCGAGGCAATGAGAGGTTAGGAGGTGGTACCGCTTGTTTGCACAGTGTTAGCATGCACAGTTTGTGGGGTGCAGCGCTGGGCACGAATTAAAGCAGGAATGAGGGGCGGTGAGACAGGCTGGAGTAAATGAATGTCCAGGGGCCCTGAACATGTTGGGAAGGCCACTGGCTTCATGCTGGCCTGGAGGCAGTGGTCAACAGCGTGGTCACCAGCGTGGAGTCCACGCGGTCAACAGCGTGGAGTCAACAGCGTGGAGTCCATGTGGTCAACAGCGTGGAGTCAACAGCGTGGAGTCCACGTGGTCAACAGCGTGGAGTCAACAGCGCGAAGCTGCCCGGCGGTGGGGAGTGAAAGGAAGTGGAGTGGTGCGGTGCAGTTGCCTAACGCCTTACCACTGTTCTCTGTCGCTTGCCCCTCACACGTGCAGTATGTGGGGAATCTCTTCAACAAGGCCAAGCTGTTGGACCAGACGGGGAGGCAGCAAGAAGCACAGGTGAGCGAGGGGCGGAAGCTGCCCTGCCGGTGTCTTTTGGACATGGGAGGCAAGGACCGTGGGTGAGTAGGGGCGCTTTGTGTGTGGGAACCCATGTGGCTGCCATCGAGTACATCAAGGGAGCGTGTACCGTCCCCCCGCCTGCCTCGCAAGGGGTGGCGGCTGTCAGGGACATGTGTCTTTATGCCATGCTCTGCATACATGCTACAACAATGCTAACAGCATGCGAGGGGTGCCACCCCCGGGGGTGAGGGGGTTGGGCAGGCGGCCACACCGGTGTGGCAAGAACCACTGGCCCAGGGCACGATATGCACCCGCCGACCTTGCTCACGGCTACTCTCAGGGGCATATGCAGTTATGGCAACCAACCATGTGAGAAACCTAGACCTTACTAACCTAAGAAGAAGCCACCCCCAATTTGAAAGACACACTCTTTTGTACGTGGCGTCTCCTATACTACGCGGGCGCTGGTCGTGCCTCTGCCCGCAGGGCTGCTGTCCAAGGTGGTGAGCCGGCCCTGTAAAGAGACCCAACCTTTCTTGAGTCAGCGCCTTCTGTACTAACTACTAGCTGGCGCTGCCCCGCAGGAGCTGCTGGCCCAGGTGGTGAGCCGGGCCCGGGGTGTGGCCCCCGGCACGTATGCCAAGGCCTGGGCATCCATCAAGGACCACACCCCGGGGCAGCTCAAGGAGATGGAGGCGTGCGCTCGGTACCTGGAGCAGCGCGGCGGCAGGGGCGGCGGGAAGGGTGAGTCAGGAGGGGGCTGGGTGTGTGGTGGTGGCGTGTGTGTGTGGGTGGGTGGGTGTGTGTGTGGGGGGGGGGGGGCATCCCCGTGCTTTGTAGTCAAGAACCGTGGATGGAGGGTTCAGGAACTTGGTGTATGACAAGCACTGGTGTATCCGGTCACCACTGCGTGCCTGGCACTCTTGCCAAATGCGACCCTTGTGTTGCGCACCAGGGTCTGACTGCAGCATGCCGGGGAGGTACGGAGCCTCGGCGCTGCAATGATGTGCTAGGTGTCGCAGTGAGATTCTGCGCATGCTGTGACACCCACGTAGCTAGTGCGGCTCGCCCGTTTCAGGCCCAGCGCGGGAGGGCCCCGTCAGCGCCGGCAAGCAGGTGTGGCGGGAGCGGCAGCAGCAGCGGTGGGGGTGGATGGACGGGGCCCAGCCGGTGGACGAGGCCTGGCTGCACTATGCCCTCTTTGCTGCCCACGACAAGCTACAGTGAGTGGGCCGGCTGGCTGGTTATGAGCTATCAAGCCTTGGTACCTGGTCACCCAGGGCTGGTGCGGGTCCACGACAAACAAGATGTGGATCAGTGCAAGTCGATTCTTCCACGGTTTGCAGAGCAAGGGGAACCGTCAAGTAGACAGTGGCAGCATGGGGACCGCAGCCATAGCATGCAGGCCAATGGGGGCAGGCCGGGTGCTTGTGCTAGGGAGCCAAGAGTGAGCATTGCCAAACAGGCACCCATGCCACCGCTTGGCCACCCAGAGGAAAAAATGTGTTTTCTAGTCAGTAGCTCGCTGTGGGATGACTAATGTGCGCTCACTGGTTGCGAAATGCCATGCAGGCACCCTGCACCGCTTGGTTCACCTGGAGCAGGCTGGGCGTTTTAGTCAGGAGCTTCGTGTGGGATGACTAATGTGCGCTCACTGTGAATTGCCCATGCAGGCACCATGCCACCGCTTGGCGCCACCTGGAGCAGGCCAACCGCCTGCAGCGCTCCTCCTTACAGCCCCATTCCACTGACGCTGATGAGCAGCTCATAAAGGCAAGTCAGCTGCCTTGTCTGCACGGTTATACAGTAGGTACTAGCTATCTTGCTAGACACAGGAGTGCGTGGCCCGTTGCCTGGTGGTTGTTCCAGGTACACACACAGGCCCGCCCCCTCCCTTCCTTGACAGGACCATGCACTCTGCCACCTGGGGGCGCAGCAGCCCCTGTAGAGCTGCGAGAGCTGATCCCAATGCTTTCCATGTGAGACGCTGCTACCTCGGTGCCGCCCTCTCTCAAGCCACCCAGCCTGCAGCAGCGCTGAAGCTGACCGCGTGGCACTGGCCGCGTGGCACAAGTTGTGAAAACTTTGAGAGGGCGAGAATGACCTCACTGGTCACCGGCAAGCTCCGACAGTCCTAGAAGCTCGCTGCCCTTGCTATTCCGCCTCCCAGCATCGCACCAAAGCGCAGGGATGGCCAGCCGCTGCTCAACAACAAACCCCCCAGCCCCCCGCGCCCCCGCATGCAGGGCCTGCAGCAGATGTTCATGGTCCCAAGCCCACGGCCCAGCACACCCGCGGAAGTGTTCTACTCTCAGTTGCTGGCAGGGCGCGGCGGCTACCCCAGCCCCGCCCCCATCTTTGTTGTGGGGCTGCCCCGCAGCGGCAGCACGCTAATTGAGCAGATCCTGTCCTCGCACTCGCAGGTCTGGGGGGCAGGTGAGGCGGGCGGGCGGGGTGGGGTCAGTGTATGCCCCCTGCTAGTGCTCCTGCGGGCCCTTGGAAGCGCAGGAGGGGAGGTGCAGGGGGTGCCTTAAGAGGCGGGCTTGATGGTGGTACCCGCCTCACAGCGCGCAGCTAGGGAGCCTGGGGGGGGTGCTGGCAGCCATGCGCCACCCAGTGAGTTTCCCGCACGCAGCCTGTGCCAGGCCTCCCGTGGTTGTGGAGTGATGCATGCGTGGCCTTGTTGCTTGGCTGGATCCTCGGGGGCCTGCTGCTATTAAGTGAGGCATGCGTAGCCTTGCTGCCTGGCCATCCCCTGCGGCCATCAGGCCAGGCGGGGGTAGCTAGCTACCATGGGTGCGTGTCCATGCTGTCACTGGTTGGCGGGGATGCCTCAGGTGTAGCTCCCTTGCTGAGCAGTGTGGTGACTGCATCGCCAGCTGCTTTCATGTATGTCAAGCCCGCTTGGCTTCTGCCTGCTCTCAGAACAAGGCCCTCATGCGAGCGGGCATAGGCTAGGGTGCCTGTCCTACTGTTGCTGGGGTTTGCTCGGGTGCCAAACTTGCAGCGGAGCTTGGAGGGCTAGACACCTGTTTATACTCACGGAGAGCTGGGATGGGCAACGGTATAGTTTACATCACGTCACTTTACTTTACTCTGGTGTCTCTTGCAGGCGAGGACACTGCCCTAGCACCGCTCCTCCCAAGCCTTACGGCACTCCTGCAGCCTCCCTCCGGGGAAATCGATGCGTCGGTGGGTGCTTGCTGCCTTGCTGGGGGGCCACTCTTGGGCAGCCATCGTTGGTCCTGTCAGGACGGCAGAGAGCTGTGTGGGTGTGTGGATAGGCGCCAGCCTTGCTCCCGCAACTTGCTGCATGTGCCGCACTAGCGGTCCCAGTTATGCCGGCAGAACTGTGGGGTGGGTGCTTGGTTCTTCCGGAGGCTCCCCTGTGTGTCTGGCGGTGCCTGTCACTCTGGCCCAAGGCAGCTCCCTGGGTAGCACCGAGGGAGCCAATACAAGCAAGAGTCATGCGCCGGGGGGAAGCTTGTCTTGCTTTGCTGAGGCAAGCGCTCTATGTTCGTTCCAACTTGTACGCACAAAGGCAGGCCCGCCGCTGCCTGGTCCCCCATGCCAGGAGATTGCGCGGGTGGGGTATCGCTACGTGGAAGAGATGAAGGGCAGGGCGGCCAAGCACAAGCCGGGGGCAGAGCGCTTTGTGGACAAGATGCTTCGGAACGCATGGTGAGGGAATCTAACCTGCCAGGTGGCAGATCCACCCGCCGGCAGGGATCCTGCTGACGTGGCGGTTGGTAATGATATGAACCATGCCATGGGCAACCCAGTCAGCCGGTACTCCTGGGTGCATGTGCAGCCGCAAAGTGCAGCTAGAACAGTGGCATGGCTCCTGATGGGGCATTAATAAGATTACAAGTGGGCATTGACTGCCACTTGCCCCTCCACCGGTGCATGCACAGCACATGCAGCGCTCGCGCACCTGAAAAGCATGTTGGGTGGCTGAAACTAGGACTTCCAACTACCCACCCACCTCACTCTGTGCCTGCAGGAACATCGGCTTCATCTCGTTCATCCTGCCCCAGTCCTGCATCATCCACGCGGAGCGGCACCCTGCGGCCACCGGGCTGTCCTGCTACGCCCAGCCCTTTGAGGGACGGGGGACCCTCTGGGCGTTCAACCTGTCGGGTAGGTAGGCAGGCAGGCAAGCACGGCTGATGGGAAACTTGGTAGTGTGGGTGGTGGTGGTGGTGGTGGTGTGTGTGTGTGTGGGTGGGGGGGGTGGGGGGGGGGGGGTACGGGGGTGGGGGTCGTCCGTCG
>BBXU01000708.1:0-36841 GCA_001598975.1 Parachlorella kessleri | reverse complement strand
TCCCCTTCACCAGCCGCCAAGGGAGGGGCAGGTTTCGAACCAGGGCAGGCATGCAAGTGTTTGCCCCAAAACTGCTACGCCTCTGCCACTGATCCGCCAGCCTACCACCGGCATAGCACCTGTGCGCAGCCACAGATGCTATGGGGCCTGTAGTAGGGGAGGGGAGCCCTGCTATGTGCGCTGCCTACCTGCGCTGCCCGCGCTTCGGAGGCTTGCAGCTCCTGCCTGCACCCGCGGCTGAAGGCCTGCCCCTGCTCCAGGTTGAGCTGGAGGCACCTGCAATGAAAGAATTGAAAAAATGAATAGGCCTGGGCATATTTCTTTAGTTCTTCTCCTACTTCAGTTTCAGCTGGAGACACCTGCGGGCGCCCGACACGCACGGTCACAAGGCAGGGCAAAAGGCGTGTATAGAGTGTGGGCCTTTGAGTGTGGCTGCGGCAAAAGTAATTGTTGGCGAGCACAGTATGCTCTAGCAGACCGTTGCGGACTAGCCGCACATGCACGCATGCTCGCTGAACCCCCAAAACCTGAAGATCCTTCTGGGCCCTGCCCCCCCCCCCCCCCCCCGCCACACGCACACGCACACCAAACACACACGCTGCTTCGCCCAGTGCTGCTGCTGCTGTTGGTGCAAAGATCAGCCCCAGAAAGGCACCCAAACGTCTACGAAGCCGGGGCTTGGGCTCCCCTCTGTGGCCCGCACCTGGCCACCCTGCCGCGCCCATGGGGCACGGCTCCGCAGTATTTAAAGATCTCTGCTGTGCAAGCGCGCTTGAGAGGGAACTGGAAGTCAATGTTCTCTGCATGGCAGTAAGGGGCCGCCGTGGGCATCAAGGGGAACAGTGACCCGCGGCATGCTAGTGAGGCAGGCACAGTCCAGGCCTTGTTGGGTGTGGCACTGGCGTCAGCGCAGGCAAGGCGGGTACAAAGGGGTGGCATGGCAGCCCGCACGAACGCTGGCACGGGGTTTACCGGGGAGTGAGTGGGCCTGTCAGCAAGGAAGGGAAAACCTGAAACGGTGCAACAGGCCCCCGCTATCGTGACACAGTGCCCACCTGCCATGACCTGCTCCTGGTCAAAGAGCATGGCGGCACACCCCTCTGCCAACTCATCCCTCCTGCAGGCACAGGAGGCGAGCGGATGCTGCCCTGCATGCTGGAAACAGCTGGTAGAGAGGAGGAGTAACCCCAAGCCAGGAAGCCCGGCAGACAAGGCCGCCCCCTAGGGTGCGTTCTTCAACAACCAACAGAAGACACCCAGTCACAGGTCCCTGAAATTTTCACACCGCTTGCCATGCGCATGCAACCCCCCGCTGGAAGGGCTCTGGCCAGGCGCCCCCCAAGCGCCGCCTGCCAGCAGCGTCCACGCAGCCAGCCAGCCAGCAGTCAGCCAGGCTGGCTGGCCGGCGCCTGCAGAGTCTTACTTGGCCTTGAGGCAGCGGATGACGCGGGCGGAGCCGGGCGGGACGGAGCCGCACAGGCTGGCGCGGTCGGCGGCGCAGGCGTCGGCCAGGGGGTGGTTGAAGCGGATGTCTGCCATGGACAGGGCCACCATGCGCGACACGCGAGCGGAGCAGGCCGGGCTCCTCAGCTCCCTCCTGCAGGCGGCGCAGGGTAGAGTGGGGACCCCGGGGTGCCTTGCAGCCAGGGGGTGGGCTTGCCTGCCTCTGTGTCTGTCTGTCTGTCTGCCTGCCTGCCTGCCTGCCTGCCTGCCTGCCTGCATCATGAGGGCCCCACCAACACCGCTGGCAGCTTGGGCTCCCTTAGCTCCGTCACGTGGGCAGGCCGGCAAGCAGCCAGCCGGGACCACAGGGTGGCCCGCTGCCACACGAGGGCGGGGCGCAGGCTCCAGCCCTGCCGTTGCTTCGCTCATGGAGGTGGTGGGCAGGCAGCGCTGTTTCCAGCGAGGTCTCGCGACGACAGCTGCCCCTAGAGCGCCATCACGCCACGCAAAGAGCCCAGGCAGCAGGGTCCGTGCTGGCGAGAGCACCAGGAGTGCAGCAAGACAGCAGCATGGCGGTGGCTGCCTCTCACGGAGGGAGCCAGTGCGACGCACCTGTAGTCCTGGAGGCATCTCTGGATACTGTCCTCATGCTGCGTCAGATTCTCGCTCACCATGGTGGCCTGGGGGATTCCACACAGCCGCTCCACATCCTGTGTGTGGGATTTTGTTGTTGGGGGGTTACAGCCATCATGCACCAGACCTGCACCTCTCCTTCGAAATGCCAGAACCATATAGGCGGTGACACTGCTGCTAAGGAGTGCTACCCAAAAGCACTGTGTGGGACATGAAAGTCACATGAACGGCAGCCTATGTGCCCGGAATCCCCACTCATAGCACCGCAGCAGAGCACTGCCTGGGATGCCAAGCAGTTCTGGGTCCTTGTCCGGCTTGCCAGCTGAGTAATGATTCCTAAAACCCCACATAGCATACATAGCGCAGCTGCAGGTGGACCACAACCTGTGCACCCTGTTGGCTTGAGAGATCGGTGCTGCCCCGCTGAGCGTGGTCGCAGCAAGGCGACCCCTGCCAGCAGGCCCACAGGGAATGGATGCCACCACATGAAGAACAGCACTCCCGACCCTTGGACGATATGCAGGGTGGATCTTCTCTGGACAACAGTGTGGCCGCACCTGTGCACAGTACTCGCGGATCTTGGAATCCATGCGGAAGTTGGTGGAGCGGGCCTGCACCATGGCGGCAAGCTCCTCGCCGCACTCCTGCACTCGGAAACGGGGAAATCGGATCTTGGAATCCATGCAGAAGTTGGTGGAGCGGGCCTGCACCATGGCGGCAAGCTCCTCGCCGCACTCCTGCACTCGGAAACGGGGAAATCGGATCTTGGAATCCATGCTGAAGTTGGTGGAGCGGGCCTGCACCATGGCGGCAAGCTCCTCGCCGCACTCCTGCACTTAACAAAGGCCCCATTTGGGTGACTCACGGCAGCATGGTCAGGTTGTGGTACGCTGTTAGACTAGACTACACAAGACTGCACTTGGAAACGGGGGAAGTCCGCAAGGGGGCCCTCAGATGAGCGTGGGGCATTCGGCAAGAAGTTGGCTCAGAACTCAGGCAAGCTCGGGCGCATTCTGCATCCAGTTCCTGCTCGTACAGCTCTCACTCCCTGTTCGCACTCCCTGCCACTCATGCCGCAAATCCTACGTGCGCCAGTACTGAGTGCATAGCCGGAGGGGCACTAAGCATGAAGTCAACAGACCTCAGACAAGGCTCAGGAGCATGGTTGCGTCCAGCTCTGACAGCATCATCCGTCCCTACCCTCTCTGTTTGCACTACCCCATCCCTTACTAATGAATTGTGGCGAGTGCTGCTTGCCCTCACACCCATCACTGGATCTAGGATGTCACTTTCTCCGTGTCAGTTCCCCACCTTTGACAAATCGTCCTCCAGCATGTGTTCTTCCAGGCAGTCTTTCACCCGCGACTCGCCAGGCTCAATGTCGGCACAAAACTACAACAGCGCATCAACAGCAAGTGTTGCTCACGGGCGCAGGCACCCCACTACAAGCCCTGCAGTTCTGCAGCATTCAGCCGGCAACCATGCACACAACTATGCCAGCGTACTTTGAGGCCAGCCAGGAGGAGGTCACCGAGCGGCTGGCAAGCGGTGCAAGGCGTGTTTGTCGCGCCATCGTACCGGCATACCAGCCAGCAGGGAGTAAAACATACCTTCTGTTTATCTGCCATGCACTTCTTCAGGAGCCGCACGCTCAGGCGCACGTCAGCCGACCGCTCCAGATCCCGCCTGAAGAGCTGGGCCTTGCATTCCCAGCTCAGGCTGCCCGTGTTGTTCCTCAGGCACCACTGCAGAGCGCCCGCAGCATGGCCATAATTTGTTGCTTGGCTTGCAAGGGATGTAGCTGCAGGCTAGCCTTGTCCAGCGAGACTACTCACCACACAGGTGGGTGATGGCAGGGGGCGCCAGGGTGGGGTTAACAGCATGCCACTATGATGTCTTGCAGCAGGCATTGGCCTAGGCAGACTCAGCCTGAGGCACCCCACAGCTCCTCTCACACGAGGGTGGCGCAGGCGCAGAGTTATCCCTAATAGAGGAAACAACTCCTGCAGGGGAGGCGGCTCACACCTGGATCCGTCCCCTGTGCGCAGCGACGGTTGGGCACAGCCTCTTGGCGTCAGCCGAGCACTCCTTCCAAGCTTGGAGGTCCAGCCTCAGGTCCTGGGCTGACATCAGCATGGCAATGAACACCTGGCGCAGCAGGCATGACAGGCCAGGTCAGCGAGGCGCCGCTGCGGACTGGCTTTCCCCCACACCTTCACAGCCGCCACCTGATTGCAGGCCTTGATGCAAGGTAAGACATAGCTGGAGAGGTGAGCACTGCAGCTGCTGTGAGTCCACCAGGCGGCCGCCCTCCGTGCCGACCCGAGCCTGCCGGCAGTATTATTGCATTTGCATAAAGGCCACCACAGGGCAGCTTCCCCTGGCTGTGAGCCCCCACCTCTCCGCTTCGCTTGCCTGCTTCTTGCACGGCGCCCTGAGCTCCCTGCGCTTGCGCCTCAGGCAGGCCAGCAGGGCGCCAGGCTGGCCCACCTCCACATCCTGACACCGCTCCTCTATGTCCTCCTTGCACGCCAGGGCTGCAGGCAATGAAAAAGGCACATCACTGCCTGTTCAGTATTTTGACTGGCAGGCTATTAGCGGCACAGAAGTGGGACAGCAACCTGATCTCGACTGAGACCACTTCTGCACAAGCCTGTCTGGTGGTTCTGCAGGCCGCCAGGGTTGTATGGGCGGAATGCATGCAGGTGGCCACCAAGGTTGTGACAATTGAGAGAACCACAGCCTCCTCAGGCCATGGGCGGGGTGCAATAGCATCCGCCCCTGGGTAACTGGACAGGCTTTTGCTGTTTTGTGGTCACATCGATGCACTGCAAGACCGGCTCTGCGTGACATTTACATGATAACCAGCAGAGCTGCCAGCAGGTGCCAGGAGGCAACAGGTTGTGGCCACCAACCAAGGCGCCCCCACCCACCCAATGGGATGTTCTTGTTGACGTTGCCAGCCGCGTCCTGCTCCAGAGCATCTAGCTCGGCCCTGCAAAGCCGTCCAGGAACCAGGGGAGGTTGAGCAGACACCACCAGCTGTAGCCTCTCGCCTCCCTAATCCCATCAACGCCACAGCACCAAGGACCCTCACAGCAGCCACAGCCGCCTGGCCCTCCCCCCGTCCTAGCATATCACTGAAAGCCAAGGGAGCGTGTGACATAACCTTGGGTATCCCGATATGAAGCTGTGCTAAGCTGTGACAACACCCTCAACCCACTAGGCCTTACCAGAGCGCTTAACAATCGAGTGGTGCAGCACTTATATCCTTGCTGCATGCTGTCGTCAGCATCACTCACAGTCTAATGACAAGTAGTGTCAGTACTGTGTTGTGTGGGTTCCAGGGGAGTGACAAACCCCACCTGTAGCTGCAAGTGTCTTAGGCGTGCTTCCTGCTAACCATGTTGGTCAAGGGTCATGCTTGAATATTCCACCCTTCCCAGTGCAACAACACATTACCTTGCACTGCCTACCTGCACTCATGTGAGAACGATGCCTCCTCTTCGTCATCCTTGTCATCCTGCTCCTCTAGATGGTCCCACAGGCACTTGGCCAGGCGCCTGGCCCCTGGCTTCTTCTTCTTGCAGTGCCGGGCAATCTCCTCCTTGCACGCGCCTGCGAGGCTCAGAGAGGTACTGAGAGGTACTGAGGGGTACTGAGGGGTACTAAGAGGTACAGAGAGCAATCAACCACACAGAGGGACCCACAGGAATGCATCAACTGCCCGTGTGGCCTAGAAAGCCACTCACTGCCACCAGCGGGGGAATAGACCATACACTGGTGTCGTTGTTGAGTAGAAGGAAGAGCAAGTAGTAAACGTAAGCAAGTAAGCAGTGTCTCTCAAGGGCGACACCAAAGCCCAGGCCCAGCCCGCAGCAGCTGGACACATTCACCATTTCAGAAGCCCAAACGATTTGCTCTTCCTGGGTCATGCCTGCAGGTGCACACCGGCATGCCCGGTAGATGCAATCCTAAGCTGGACCTGCCACCGAGCCTTTACCAGTAGGAGAGATGTCTCCAAGGCCTTGGTTTGCAAGGTCGCCGGGCGCATCCTTGGCGATGAGTCGGTTGATCACCCTTTGCACCGTGCTCCTCAGCTGCACAACCAGGGTATGAACAGGGTATCCCTGTCATCCGCCCACCATCTCCTGCTGCTTACTGCTCAGCCCATGCCCCAGGCATGCCGCTGAGCGCATTGGAATCACAGACCTTCATGCAACAGATTAGGGTTGGCGGCGGCTGGTGGGATCTACTTTTCCAACCTTCCGTGCCAAGCTTTTGACAGTGTACAGGAGTCACCTACAGAGTTAGGCTCCCAGTCTTGTGTTTACAAGTTGTGGTGATGTGTATAGAGTGTGCTGATGGGAAGGGAGGCGCACCTCAGCGGCCTGCTTAACAGACTCTTCCACCTCTTGCACTGTGGCGACTTCCCTCACGGCAGCGGCGGCCACCCCGGTTTCGTCACCAGCGGCAGGCAGGGCCTGCTTAGGGTCCTGCTTCAAGGCTGGCTCCTGCTGGGCGTTGGCCAGGCTGACCAGCAGGACCAGCGCCAGCACCCTTGCCTGCAAACCTCAGGGACTTCAAGCAAGTGACGACCCAGAAGCAGGGCTGCGAGACAACCGGCTGGGAAGTGAGCCCAGACAACCGAGTGCTACACCAGTGTGCCAAAGGGACAGTCAGACACTCTTGGGATCACAAGGTACAAAGCTACGATAGGAGCAGAGCAATATGGTGCCACTATGGCGCTGAAACACTGACCTTTGGCCTCATGACGACTGCTTCATTGCCCAGCCACACCCCTGACAGCCTCCTGCGTGGGTGGTAAAAGTTGTTATCAATGTCACTGCTGTTGAATAGACGCACGCTCAATTGACTCCTGCCTGACTAGGGACCATGAAGATCGAGACCTCCGAGATTCCACGGAACCCTGGCCCGGGATCTGTACGGCAAGCTCAAACTCAACTGCAGTAGCAGCAATCGAAGTAGTCCGTGCAGGCGGAGCTAGTTCGTGAGCTGTAGGGCCTGTTAGGGCTGGGGCATGCAGCTACCTAAGCTGGTGTGCTTTCCGTGACACACCATGGTGCCACTCGACCAGCTGTTAAACGCACAGCGCCGTGCTTGGCTCATATGTGCGGTGCTGGCATTGACGGTGCTGATGAGCTGGAGCTCGATACACAGGCTCCAGGAACTAGTTGAAGCTGAGGATGCTGACGAGGCCCCAGACAATCAACAGAGCCTCTTCTCCTTGGCGGAGAAAAACGTGCTAGAGCACTTGCCGCAGCGCAGAGCTGGTGGGTTGACCGCATGTACGGCTGGTTTAGCCCTACTACTGAACTCCTAGGCACACAGCTGGAGGGGTGCTCTAAAAACCCGACCACGAGCTCCTTGTGGCCACACTCGTTGAGACGTTTATATTGGCTGTTGCACTGAGAGCGGCCCAAGAGTTCTTATGTTGCATGTGCCTTCAGCAAAGGGTTGCCTTATACAAGCCTTGCCAGTGAGTTTGCTGGCGCGTGCAACAGCCTTGACCCAGCAGCCAAGCTGCTACCTGGAACTGCTTCATACTGCTCTTTTGGCTGTGCCTTGCTGCAGGGCTGCATAGAGGCTCGCTGCCCGGTGAGCAAAACCTTGTCCAAGGGGCGCCGGCCGACACTGTCCAGCCGCAAGGTGGTGCAGGCGCAGGGGGAGACGGGTCAAGAGCAGCAGGAGGATCAGCAGCAGGGCGCGGCGGGGTAGCGCAGAGCGCGCAGCAGCAGTCTGAGGAGGTGCTGTCAACCACGGGCGGGGGGCAGTGCCGGGTGGTGCGCAACATGGAGTGAGTAGTGGCTTACGGGGGGGTCATGGCGTCGGGTCCAGTGCCGCGCGTCACGACAGCAGCCTTGCCTCGTGGTCTCGTAGGTGGGTTGCGAGCGGCGGTTGTCTTGCAGGCTCGCCCTTCAAAAGGGCTGGTCAGCTCTTGAAGGGGTGCTGCATGTGCATTAGGAAGGATTGACAGCAGCATGGCGAGAGGCCTACTAGCTGCGTAGGCTTGCAGGGAGTAGAAAGTCTTTACCAGCAGAGCGGGAGGGGTTGCTTTGTCAGGGCATTGAAGAACCTGGCAGGTGCAGTGCTGTGCCATGAGGAAGCACGGCTGACCAAGGCAGTCAGCAGCCGAGCAAGGCCCAGGGCAAATGGAGCTGGTAGCCCTGGTCCTTTCTTTCTGATTTGGCCAACACATGAGGCTGCTTCATGCTTGGCGTGTGGGCCCCTACCTGAGCTTGTCTACTGTCTCCTGCCTTGGCTTCAGCTATTGGGGTGACGCGCTGGTGTGGGGCGAGAACAACCGCATGGACACGGCGGGGGATTGCTGCAAGGCCTGCGCCGAGTACAAGCCCAAGCAAGAGCAGGAGATGCTCAGCTGCAATAGTGAGCGGGGGCTCTTACAACAGTGACGGCTTGGCACTGGCATTCAACGCAACAGTGCGGGGTTCCTCGGTGGCAGCTGCTGTGTGGAGCCTCGAGTGGAGGCATGGAATGCCTTCTAGCACCGCCAAGGGTTGCGCTGATGCAACGGGCTATGCCAGCCTTGTAGCGGGCTGGCGGCATGCCATGCTACATCTATTCGCCTCACCAAGGACCTTACCTGGCCGGGGCGCCAAGCAGCGCGCTGATTGGCAGATGCCAAGATATGTTGTGCACCCCCCATGCCCTGCAGTCTGGGTGTACTGTGAGAACCCTCAGCTTTGCGGCGGGCATCACAAGGAGTGCTGGCTGAAGCACATGGTGAGCCCCGTGGTGTACAGGGTGCTGGCTAGGCTCTGCCAGACTCCCGCATGTGCTGGCATACGCGCCGCTTGCGGCTGGCCTGCCAACACTGAGGCACGGCATGCAAGACGCTATACCTGTCAGCGAGTGAGAAATGTTCTAGGCTGGCAGCCAGCTGCGTTTGAAGGCCCCTTCCCCCCTTGAACGCCCTTTTTCAACCTCACCTACAGACCAGAGGTCAACTCTTATCTCACTTCTTGATGGAGTTCATGCCGCTCCATGTGGTAATGCTCCATGTGGTAATGTCAGTCGCACTATATTTTACTGGGATCGCCGCAAACAATTTGCAAAATAATATGCAGGCGCACCCCGAGGCATCCAGGCCGGCTCACGAGGGCCCCAATGTGGGCTGGACAACTGGCTTCATGGTCAGCCCCGAGGATGCCAAGCAGCTGCCTGTGGTGGGTGGAAGGCAGATGCGGCTGTGAACAGTGCTGCCGCAGCGCCTGAGTTAGCACGAGTCTCCTGGCGGTAGCCGAGCTTCAACCATAGCAGTCGCGCTGGCCCTGCAGAGTTTCACACACCAAGGCGAAGGTGTTTGTGAGGGGCCGAGCTGGCAAGGTGTTGTTACCGTGTGACTGGGTTGCGGCACAATGATAGCTGTCCAGCCAGCAAGCCACCGCTGTCGACGCTGCCCTAATGCAGGACCCCAGCGATGACCGGCGGTACCACATCGTCATCACGGCGCAGGGGTCAGCTGTGCACTGGCAGTCGCGCGTGGCGTTCTATTGGTACAAGAAGACCAAGGCGCTGTGCGAGACCCAGGGCAGCTGCCAGGTGAGACGACCGGGCAGCTGGCCTGCGGCGAGGGCTCCATGGGAGTGTGTTTCGTGGTGCTGGCAGACAGACAGCAGCGGCGACCAGGATCCAGAGAATCCCGAACCGTTTCATTGCCATCGCCGTGGGTCCAGGTGGTTGGGAGGAGGCAGAGTGCGACTTGGAGATACCTAGGCTGGGTGGGAAGGCATGACCTAGGGGCATGCGGGCCTGTGACATTTATTTCCCCGACCCCTCGCCTGGCCACGTATGCACACCTTGGGGGTACGTTCCCGCCCCTGTGCAGATGGGTGGCTTCACGCGGCTGCTCCACTCGGGGCAGGCTGACGAGCTGATGGGCGAGATACCCACCGTGGTTGTCAACCCGCTGCCGCCGGAGCACCCCAACCACGGGTGGGTTGCCCTGGGCCCGCCTGCCGTGTGCCCCAGCTGTGTGTCACTCCCTGCACAGGTTTCGGTCTGCCATCCTACGCCATGAGCATGTGTAGAAATATGGGGAATGTCGTCACTGCCCCGCGGTGTCCTTCGCAAGCCACAACGCATATCTACAAAGCACGTCCAATGTATGCTGCAGGTACGTGGTGCTCAACCGGCCCTACGCCTTTCTTCAGTGGGTGAGCCAGGCCGCCATCCCCGAGAAGTATGTGCTCATGAGCGAGCCGGACCACATCTGGCTCAAGCCCATGCCCAACCTCATGAAGGGGCAGAGGTAGGTGGGTGGGGTGCTGGCTTGGTGTGGCATAAGCCCCGAGCCGGGTGACTCTGGGACGGCAGATGCTTTGCAGCAATGCTCGCCATTTCAGGGGAAGGCGGCAACGTTGCAGCACGGAGCAGGTGCCTGCCACGAGCCAGGGCGGGCACACACTTGCCGCCTACAAAGCCCAGGCCCTCACATCAACCCGCCGGCTGGCCTGATGGGAGTGCTGGTGCCGATGCTGTGCGTGTGTTGGTGCCCCGCCCCTCCCCCTGTAGGCCAGCTGCCTTCCCCTTCTTCTACATAGAGCCGTGGACCAAGGTGAACCTGCCGATCACAGCCAGGTTCCTCGGGCCGCTCTCCAGGATGGAGGCCGAGCAGATTGCCCCCATAGGTGGGAGCCCTTGGTGTGCACAGAAGTGTCGCTGTGTGAGTGAAATGTGCACGCCATCCGCAGGCCTGGTCGGGTAGCATAGCACACTGCTTCCTACTTGCATGCGAGCCAACATAGCCTCACGATACCTGGGCTCTTGATTAGGCACGCTCCATGGCTGGCTGTGTACTCCCCTCTGGCTGCAATCACTGGGTGTGGGAAGGGGAGGAAGAGCTGAGGCTTGCTGTTGCGGGCCCGGTTTGGCCGTGGCAGTAGCTATAGATAGCTATAGGGGTTCCTGGGTGGTTGGGGGTCTCACCGTGTCCCTTGCCAAGCAGCACGTTGCCAACGCTACCCAGCCAGCGACCTAGTCATATCTCTCGCATGCACGGTCCACCGCACACATCGAGGCACCGCTGCGCACCTGCAGGCATTGCTTCCATACCCACCAAGGGCAGTTCGCGGCTGGAAGTCGGCACCGGTTGAGTCGTCATGCTTCGCTGAGCCTGCAGGCAATGCCGGCACGCTGCTCAGCATGGAGGACATGAAGGGGGTCACATGCCCATCTGGTTGAGTCGTCATGCCCTGCTGCGCCTGCAGGCAATGCCCCCACGCTGATGACCCTAGAGGACATGAAGCGTGTCATGCCCATCTGGTTCAACCTGTCGATTGCGGTGCACAATGACCCGGTGTCCAACAAGGAATGGGGCTGGGTCCAGGAGATGTACGCCTTCACGCTTTCCTGCACCAAAGCGGGCATCAGCAAAATCGACCTCCACCTCTATGTAAGTGCTCAGCCCGGCCGGGTGCTGCTGGTCAGTTGGGCGCTAGACAGCTGTGCTGCGGGTGCAGTCTGCAGTGGTGGAAACAGAGCTGTCACCGTTTCTGTTTTGAGTTTGGCAGCGTGGCAAGGTTGCCTAGCAAGCGGCCATGCTGTTGGTAGTTCGGTAGCCTGGGGAACTGCCCAGCCCTCAAGCAGCCTTAGTACGCGCTGTTAAGTGTGTTTGGGGGGTTGCTGGACGGCTCATGACACTGACAGCGTGCCGTGGGCACTTGCTACCTTGCACACATGAGCGCTCCTGCTACCTATGCACTGCCCCTTCCTGACCCCAAGTGATTGGCTGACCTCTCTACGCTCACGCCAGCCCGCGGCCAGCAGCGTCCGCAACCTGCGCATGTGTGCCGCGCGTGCTGCCGCATGTGCAGATGATGGGCCAGCCTCCCTTTGACTCCAAGCTCGACCTGTACTACATACTGCATTACACCTACGGCAACGACTTCAACATGGATGGGGCCTTCACACCAGGTGCGCTGGCTCTGCCTGACCTAGTCACCCAGCGTGCTGGCAGCCGCACGCGCGGGGACCACGTCACAAAGTGGTGCCCTTAAATGTGTATGTGGACAGACTGTGCGTCTGCCAGAAGCTATGGAACTGTCACAGGGAGGTGGCCGGCTGCCCCTCCCTGCCAAGAAATATGGTGGCCGTGATGACCAGCCCAGATTTTTTCTTGGTGTTTTTGACTGGCAAGGCTGCACGCGCTGCGCCAAGCTGGGTGCTGGGTGCTCTGGGTGCGCTACGGTTGCCTACAATGCTGGGCTTGCCTGTGCTTGTGCAGGCAAGATCGGGGAGTGGCACTGGGACAAGCGGGCCTACCACGCCCTGCCGCCGCCGCGTCACATGGAGGAGCCGCCACCCACTGTCAAGAACGAGCTGGTGAGGAGAGTGGGCGGCCGGCTGAGTGCCAGTGCTTCGTGCCCACGCTGGGCCTGGCCCTCTCTCGGGGTGCCCATGTGCATCCATGTCAGTGGCATGCCTGTCACATCACCCATAGCGCGCCGTCTTGGAGGAGGATATGCTTGTATGCCATCATCTCCTGTATGTAGTGCCAGCTGTTGCACCGGGGCCACCCTTTGTAATTGCTCATCTCAGCACCCTCTGTGCACCAGTTCTTGCCTGCTCCCTTGGGGACCACTCGGGTCCTGCCAGGGGTAAGCCGGGCTGTTGCGAAAGGCAGCTTAGATGTGAGGTGCGCTGGGCGTGTGCAACTCACTGTCACGTTGCTGTCCATACAGGTGCGGCATCTGGTGCGGTCAATCAATGAAGCCACCGACAAGATACCTGGGTGGGATGAGTATGCAAAGACCGGGCATGCTGCACAGCTCTGGGACGGGGTCTTGTAGCCCCCTCGGCGCTCTGGGGAAGCGCTGCTAGGAGCGCGGGCAGAGGGCGCAAGCCATGCCCTCCCAAGCTTGCACTCCCAGTCAGTTTAACAACCCTGCGAGCTGTAGGATTATGCCTGCCTCCTGGATCGCGGCAGGGTCTTGTGGAGCGTGAGGAGCAGCAGCAAGCGCAGGAAGGGGAGCAAGCAACCCTTGGTTGCAGTGTTTGCTTTCCCTTTTCTTGGCATTGTGACCACCAAGCGCGACATCCCGCCCTTCTGGGGATGCGTGACCATTATGTGACCATTAAACACTGTTTGCTGTGGCATACTCTGTGGCTGGTTTGCCTGTGTTGCAGCCTGCTCTTGCACTGCTGCGTGCGTTAAGCAGCAGTGCAACACTTGCTGCCTACTTCATGCCTATCGCTTGTCGGGCCTTATCCCCAACTAGCAAGAGCCTGGTCAAAGTTTCTTCCAAATTGTACTTTTAGCAACTATTCCATGCGGAGTACTGACTGAGGCAAGGTACACCGCTGGTGTTGCACTTATGCAAAGCGCTGCCCCTGCTCACACCATTATGACATCAGTTACATTGCACAGCCCTGGAGCCACATGGCTGGTCACCTTTGCCTGGTTACCTTTGCTGCCTCGATTACTGATCGTATGAGTATGTTCAAGAACCCCTAGAGTAAATGGCGGGGTATTTCCGCAATGCGCATGACGCAATGCCCCCATCGGCCGAGAAACAGCTCCCCACACCTGCGGCGTCAGCTGCACCCTGTTCGGTCCTTCGTTCACCAAGTAGCACAACTACCTGCCTGTAAACTGCTGTGAAAGTTCAGACGCGTGGTGTGTACAGCATGACTTTTTAGGCCAGGCTGAGGGTGTTGCAGCGGCTCGCCAATTGGCTTCGCTAATAGGCACTCCCTACGATGCCTGGACAGAATTTGCTGAGCACGAGGCGGCGTCTTTGGCTGCTGGCCAGCGTCATATGTCTAACTGTCGTCTGGACCATGCTCTCCACTACGCGGCTCATGAATCTAGATGAGGACTTGGGAGCTGAGAGAGATAAGATAAGCTTCACAAGAAGCCTTTTTGCTAGGGCGGAGCGCAACATGCTGGAGAAGCTGCCAGCAAGGTTCACAGGTAAGACTCCTAGTTGTCATGGGCTACGGGTTCCGATCCGCGTGATTGGCAAACCGCTAGTGCTGGCATCCTGCCCCAGCCACGTTGGTTTCATGTTCCTGGGCGTTGTGGGCTCGGTGGAGGATTGCCTACACAGTCAGGTGGCATTGCCTGCAGGATTTCGGGGAGGCTTGACGGGTAAAGAGGCGCAGCAGCAGCAGCAGAAAAAGACGGCGGTTGAGCAACAAGAGAGCCACAGCAGCTCACAAGAGTCTATAGGCACAGCCGGGGGTGGCAAGCCCACGGCACTTGCTGAGGCCGCAATAGCAACAGAAGCAGGGAAGCAGGCAGAAGGCGCGGGCTCTAGAGGGGCTGTGGTAGATGCCGGGGCTGGGAGAGAGGCAGCAGCACAGCAGCAGCCACAGCAGCAGGAGCAGGAGCAGCCTGCCGCCGCCGCGGATGGGCAGGTCAGCGGCACAGCGGGAGCAGCAGAAGGGGTTGTTGCTGGCATCCAGCAGCCGCTGTCATCCACCACGTTTCTGCAGCCGCAGAATGAGGAGTTGGCGCTGCAGACCTCGGATGTGGTGAAGGCCTCGCGCCAGTGCCGCATGACGCGCAACCAAGAGTGAGTTGCGCTTCTGCAAGGCGAGAAGGAAGCCCGGCAGGCAGGCAGGCAGCCCGTATGTGTACCATAGCGTGGACCCGTTACACCTGTGTTGGGGGGGGGGCCTACTGGGAGCCGCCGTGGGTGCTTGCGCCGCATGTGTGCCAGCCTGGGGACAGCTGGTGTTGCGGGTCTGCTGGCTGGTTCACTGGGCAGCCGCCTTTGGACAAGGACAACGTCAGCCCCAACACTTCTAGAGCCCCGTTCTGACTGCAGCTCCTGGGGTGACAACCTGGTGTGGGGTCCCAACAACAAGAAGGACACAGCCGAGCAGTGCTGCCAGTCATGCGCGGACTACCAGCCCGTGCCAGAGACTGAAATGCTGGAGTGCAACGGTGGGTGGGTCGCTGGGTGGCCGGGTCTTGTATACCGTAATGGATGTTCCCCAACGCTGTAGAAATCAAATACCCCTTGTGCATCTCGCTGGAAGAAGCGGGCCCCCCTCCGTTGCCTACTGCTGGCCTTCAGGCCTCCATGTGGCTCACCGGCCATTTGAAACCTGGATGGGTTGGAAGTCTCCGCAGTGTGTTTCATACCGACTCGGGGAGCCGCCGAGCCCAGCATGCCCAGCATGTGCATCGGGTGATTCACAGACAGCCTGCCCCTCCTGCACCCACTGCGGGCCTGAGGACCGGTCGAAGCAGGCGCAGCGGGCCCTTGGGCTGTCCACTGTAGGGTTCCCAGGGTCAGGGTGGAACCAACTAACCACCTCCGCCCTTTTACAACCCGCTGCCGGCGGAGAGCTGCCCTGCCTGCCTGCCTCACACGAGCCTTCCTCACACCCACCGGGCTGCGTGGGGTGTGTGTCGCAGTGTGGGTGTTTTGTGAGGACCCGCACCTGTGCGGCGGGGAGTACAAGGAGTGCTGGCTGAAGCACCGGGGCCAGCCCAGCGGGGCCAACCCCGCGCCGCGCGGGCCCCTGGTCGGCTGGACGACCGGCATCATGAGCGAGCCGGACTTCTCGCCTGCGCCGTCCCCCGTGAGTGAGAGCCTTGACCGGGGTAGTTGAGCGGCAACCCTGACTGCGCCGTGCTCGTAGTGGCGAGCTGCTGGGTTTTGTGGCAGATGTCGTATGGTGTGCGGCCTGTCGCTCTCCATGCCCCTGCAATCGCAGACACATCTTGTCTGCCCAACACCTCTAGATTTGCGCCCGTTGGCCCTTGCTGCCTGCCCCACCCGCGCCCGCCCAGCCTGCTGCGCTGCGATCTGGCTCCCCCTTGGTACCATGCCTTTGGGTGGCCCCATGGCACAGCAGCAGCCTTCCCGGGGGACCACCTGCAATGCGCAGGTCGCTGCCAATGCACGCCTGCCCAAGGGTCCCCCTCTGCTGGCCCTCCTCCTAACATACCCAACCACAATCTACCCCACATGCTGTGCGCGCTGCTGCTACTCAATGCCCGCACGTGTGTGGGCCCCCCTGCAGGACCCGGACGACGACAGGCGGTACCACGTAGTGATCACCGCCCAGGGGAACGGCGGCATGCACTGGGGGTCACGGGTGGGGTACTACTGGTTCAAGAAGATTAAGGCCCAGTGTGAGGCGGAGGGAAACTGCCATGTGAGTAATGGCGGGTTAGTCAGCCCCCAGGCGCATGTGTGGGCCATTTTCCAGGGCTGAACGCTGGCGCGGGGCCGCGGGAATGTGATGGGTCGAGTGCATGCTCGAATCAGTGACCCACCCATGAGTGGTTGAGAGGTCCGGACCTTGAGCCCCTGCATGGTGTGCTACAGGGTATAGCGGCGTTTCATGGTGCCGCCTGGCGGCATGCATAATGCTGGGGCTCTAGCTGGCCTGGTTGGGTGGCAAGCGTGGTCCCTAGGAGCAGTGACATTGGGAGACGCTGACGCAAAGGGCGGCCGCTAGCAGCGACCTTGCCTGCTGCAAGTGCTGGGGTGCCCTAACGTAGCGCGGTGCCCTGCGGCTATGCAGATGGGGGGGTTCACCCGTATTTTGCACGACGGACAGCCGGATGACCTGATGGCGGAGATCCCCACATTTGTGGCGCAGCCGCTCCCGCCGGAGCACGCAGATCTAGGGTGAGCAGCACGGGCCATTGACCTCCTTGTTCCTGACATAGAGCGTGGACAGCAGGGCTGGGACGGCACAGTGAAGTGCAGCCGCAGTGTGCAGCGCACAGGGGGAGGCGCGCTAGCTGCACGCCGCCTGTTGCGAAGCGCAGCCCTGCAGCGCTCCATGCCGACGGGGCGGCTGCGCTGGTCGCTCGCCTGTGTGCATGTTTTCCTCCGGTGCTTTGTTGGGAGGGTGCACCTGAACAGCACCTTGTGCAGTGCCTGTGACACTTGCCAAACTGGCGGGTCTTCCAACAAGGGACGGCACGTGTGCTTTGTGTGAATCGCCCGCTGCGCTTTGCCCCTGGCAGGTATGTGGTGCTCAACCGGCCCTACGCCATCCTCCAGTGGGTGCAGCAAGCCTCCATACCTGAGAAGTATGTGCTGATGAGCGAGCCGGACCACATCTGGCTCAAGCCCATGCCCAACCTCATGAAGGGGCAGAGGTGCGTGGGTGGGTTAGCCTATGTGGCGCTGCGGTCGTGCGGGGCGTGGTTGGGGGCGCCGGTTTGTGGGTATGCCTGGGGCAGAGTTGTTGGTGTGTGTCTTAGTGCCCACCACTAGCTCACCACAGAAAGGCTCCTTCCAGGCCCTGTGACTCACAACCATATACCACGTACTTGCGGTGGCACCACATCCACCCTGAGTGTATTGCAACGTGGTGCCCGGATCTTACGGCTGAGGGTGGGGGGCGCTGGTGCAGGCCAGCCGCCTTCCCCTTCTTCTATATAGAGCCCTGGTCCAAGGCAAACATCAACATCACAGCCAAGTTTGTTGGGCCCCTGACGCGGGCCGAAGCCGAGAAGATCCCACCCATAGGTAAGCCCGTTTTCTTACTGCAGCGCTTGGGACATAGCACGCAGGTTCTGAACACAGCGTTTGGTGGCGCAGGATTTGTGACACAGTGTGAACTAGGGTTCCCATGCCCTCAAGAGTGCCAGGCTGATAGGGTGGCGCAGAGTGCATTCATGGTAACCGGCACCGACTGCCCGGACGGGGCAAGCAAGCCGGCGGTGCGTCCCAGTGAGGCACGACTGCTCGTCTGGACCATGCCTACCGTACAATCTACCAGGGCCTTGCTGCCTGCTGACGACATCAGCCCACGCACATCCACCAGGGTTTGTTTGCTGCCGTCCAGGCAATGCCGCCACGCTGCCCAACATGGAGGACATAGAGGAGATTACATGTCCATCTGGTTGAGTTTTCACGCTGTGCTGCGCCTGCAGGCAATGCCGCTACGCTGCTCAGCCTGGAGGACTTGAAGGGGGTCACATGCCCATTTGGTTGAGTCGTCATGCTGTGCTGCGCCTGCAGGCAATGCCCCCACGCTGCTCAGCCTGGAGGACATGAAGCGGCTGATGCCGGTCTGGTTCAACCTGTCGATCGCGGTGCACACCGACCCCGTGTCCAACAAGGAGTGGGGCTGGGTCCAGGAGATGTACGCCTTTACGCTGTCCTGCTGGAACCTTGGCCTGCGGGAGATCGACCTCCATCGCTGGGTGAGTTTGCGCGCGCTGGGTGCGCTGCCGGGCGCGGCTGGGGTGCGCTGCTGGGCGTGCTGCTACGGTGCTGTGGTGCAGCGCCTCGCGTGTGACGTGCAGGGGGCGCCGGCCGTCGCAATAACGTGCACCTCCCGGCATAAGACCCACTTTTAGGGTGCGCGTGTGCTCCAGCCCCGCATGAACCCAAGCAACTGGTGTGGAGGGGGGGAGGACACCTGTGGTTGTGCAGCAGCTGCTGGGCTGTGAGCCCCATGCTTCCCGGCACACGACCCTCCCGGGGCGGCCTGCATGTGTAACGAGGCAGGCGCTGGCCTTTGGAATGACGCTGCCTTGGTGGCAGGGAGTAACTAGCGGGAGGGGTGGTGCCTGGGGGCCATGGACTTCCCATTGCTGGGTTCTGGCTGCAGATGATGGCGCAGCCGCCCTATGACTCTGAGCTGGACCGGTTCTACATCCTCCACTACACATACAGCAACGAGTTTGGGGCTGACGGGGAGTTCACATGGAGTGAGTGCCCCTGCTTTGCCTGCTTCCTCCTGACGTGGCGGCTGTCCCCTCACGGGCCGGGGTCTCGTGCTGCGCTGCGGCATGCGCAGGCTCGGCACGCCCCCAGGGCCGCGCCCACAGCTCCTTGAAAGCCACACAGCTGGGCAGCTGTGCTTGGCTGTGTCGCGGCTGTGTCAGATCAAGTCCTTGCTGCTGCGACAGACAGACATGGTGCTCCTTCTTCAAGAACACTTAGCCCCCCGTCCGACTTCCCGGGTTTTGCTCCGCGCTCGTTGAGCCGCGCTCTGTGAGTTCAGGTGTTTGCGGCAGAGCCGTGCTTGTTCCACGTTGCCCTGTAGCCCTCTAGCCAAGGAGCTCCCCCTCTAATGTGGGTTGGTGTGTGGCTGGCTGCAGTGAAGCCGGAAGTGGAGGTGGCATGGAAGTGGAACAAGCGCGACTTCTACACGCAGCCGGTGCCGCGCAACCTTATTGAGCCGCCACCCAACGTGAAGAACGAGATGGTGGGTGGGAAAGTTGGGAGCACCGCTCGACAATGCTCACCCGGCTGATCACTGCGTTCCTCCCTTGGTGCACGCTGTCATTACCCAGCGCTTGAGAACGTGATGGCACGTCTGATCACCCTTCTTGGCTTGTGTGCAGGCGAGGTGGCTTATTCGGGCTATCAATGAGGCCACCCACAGGATCCCAGGCTGGGATGAGTACGCCCAGACTGGCAAGGCTACGCAAGTGTGGGATGGCACTTTCTGAGTGGGGTTGCGGGAGGTAGCAGCAGCGGGCATGTGCGCACAGAATTGTTAGAGCCATAACCCGACTTAGACTGAGGTTGGGTTGCCAGCCAGTAGTCAGCAAGCCTTGTACTGTAGTTAGCTGACGAGCACTTGCTAGCTAGCCAGATGTATGTTGCTAGCCAGGGTAGTAAGCTGCTTTGTACGCTGTGTGTCATTTTGTTGAGTGGCCCTTTCTGTTGCAATGAGGCCCTTCGTGGATGCCCAAAGCACTGACCTAATTGAGTGATGTGAGGAAGGGCGCAAGCAGTGGCACAGCAGCCCTTGCATTCCGGGCACGTACTCTGTCTCTGTCCATTATGGGCCAAGATCTGGGTTCCAGGCTTGTCAAATGCATGCGTAGACAAGCGTTGGTTTCTCCATAGCAAGAAGCATCACCGGCTTGCATGAGCTCAGGTTGATGCTGGATGTTCTGCTGTGTAGCTAACACGCAAACGTGATCTTCATGATAATGTGCGAAGTCTAGTGTGTGTACGTGTGCATCAGCAGAAAGTGCTCATCTGCTGAGTACTGCTACGTGTAGAGAGCACTGACTGCTGGAGATGGGACCGGTGAATGTTCTCAATGGCTGAGGTAACAACCATGCGTCCCCGCAGTATCTCAACAGTTCTACCCCCCTGCACACACCCCCTAACAGCAATACAACGGGCTGGCAACAGGCTTGCACTGACAACAAAAGAGAGAAAGACTTCCTCAATCACAGCACGGGCAAGACCCAGAGGATAACCAGAGCACACTACTGCATCCAGACCTGTCATTGCAGTTTGCCCCTCGCTCTCTGTTCACACTACCTGCCAACATCAATAATGTCAGCCCAGTATACCAGTACCTCCTCTCTGATCGCATTACCTGCCACCCTGAATAAATAATAACCGCATCCAGCCCTGTCAGCCCAGCACGCCTCGACCTCCTCGCTATTCAGATCTTCTGACCAAAAGATGGTCGGTATACCAGAGAATGTCTGCTAAAGGGGCTGTACTGCACAACAGATCACAGCACATCAAAGCAGAGCCGAGACCGCAACCCTGTCACCACCCCAGCGGGAGCTGCATGCCTTGGGCTCACAGACCCCGCCCGTAGAGGTTGGCGAGCAAGGCACGTGTCCTAGTGGCAGCCTGCCTGAGCCTGCTGGCAGAGGGGTGCCCCTCCGCCTCCAGGCCAGCCACAGCCCGCTCACAAGCTGCCAGTGCTGCCTCCGCCCGCCGTTCCTGCCCTTCGCCTGTAACAAGCTGCTGCCGTGCTTCGGGGGCACTGGGCTCCCCCAGAAGCCCCTCCAGCAGCCGCAGCGCGGCTGCCAACCAGCAGGACAAGTGTGGGGTGGCAAGGTGCTGCAATGAAGCACCCCGGGCGACTCCCCCGCCTGCGGCTGCTGCCGCTGCCGCATCTTGGAGGCCAGCATGGGATGGCAGCTCCAGCCAGGCCGCCAGCACGTCGCTGCCAGAGTCGGTTGGCAGCCCCTCTATCCCCGGGCCAGGTGAGAGGGCTTGTGTGATGCAGTCCAAAGTGGCAGGCAGGAGCGAGGGCTGGGCTCTTAGCAGGCCCAGCGCACGCTCTTGCGCCTCCTGGGGCTGCGGCAGCCAGGCACGTCTGCGTCCTTCGCGCCCCTCCACCTGCTGCGGCGGCGGCTGCTCCGCTGCGCTGCTCATCCGTGCTTGTACGGGGCTACCAGTGCTCTCCGCTGCTGCCTCGCACAGCGCAGCGAAGCACAGCGCAACCCCAGGCAACTGAGCAGCAAGCAGGGAGGGTAACAGAAATCCATTCTCTGCCGTCTGTGCTGCCGCTGACAAGGCTGTGCCCAGTGCCAGGGCTCCATAGAGCGGCCGGGCAGATCCTGAGGACTTGCAGAGCCCGAGAAGAGGGCCAGAAAGCGCAGCGGCCAAGGGCCCTGCAAGCCAGCATGTGACCAGTTCCAGCTTGCAACAATAAAAGCTTTCAGTCCAGCTAACACCCACGAGCGCAGGGAACTCATGAGACACCAAGGTGGGCGATGGCGGCAGCGCCCTGAAGAGTGTAACACCAGCAGTGTAAGGGATGGGGGAGAGGTCATCAGGTAGAAGGCGCCCCACACCAACTGGCGGCTAACTGCCCAGCAAGCAAACAATGACAAACAATGACACAGCAGGTGACACAGTAAATGGGCTTGCTCACCCGCATGAGTGCTGCCCAGCAGGGCCCTGCAGGCCCCCTGCACAACGGCCTCATGCCGCCTCCAGCCAGCCTCATGCTGTGCCTGCTGCGCCTGCTCCAGGCCCGCCTTGCTGCAGCCGCTCAGCAGGCACAGCAGCAGCCCACCAAGGCCGCTGGTAGCCCCGGCTGCTGCTGCGACCGCACCAGGCTCACTTCCGCTGGAGTCCTCGGGAGGAGTCACCGTCGCCAAACCGCCAGCCTCTTCCATGGCCGCCTTGGAAGCCACAGCGTCTAGTAAACGCAACGCCACAGCCACAGGGTAGCTGTCTGAGAAGCAGAGCAGGGCTGTCGTGCGCAGCAGGCTCTCTGGGAGCGTGGGAAGGTGGTGGATCAGATCCACCGCCAGCTCCTGCACCCGCTGGGGCTGCTTTGCCAGCGGGCCGGGCACTAGCCGCGCCCCTGACTCCTGCGCCTGTGCAGAAGGGGCAGCTGCACCAGCTGGCGAGTCCACACCGAGCCCTGCAGCCGCCCCTGCACATCGCCGCTTGCCGGCGGCAGGCGCCGGCAGCAGCGTCACAAAGAGCGGCGCCAGCTGCTGCTGCAGTGCCGCCAGCGCGGCTTGAGCGCTGGCGCCATGCGGACCGCAGCACGCAAAGCGCGCCCCGTCAAGCAGCAGCCGCAGCGCGGACTCGCTTGTCTGCGCATTGCTGGAGCCAAGCTCCCAGAGAAAGCGTGGCATGGCTTGGAGCCATGGCAGGGCCTCGGAAAAAAGCACCAGGGGCTCGCCACTTGGTGGCAGGGGGGTGTACAAGGTGGCTAGAGGGTCTGCCAACAGCCGCCGCCAGAAGCGAAGGGCCTGCAGCAGCAAAGCGGCAGCGGAGTTCAGCACCCAAGCTGCCGCCCTTGCGTACGGCCTACTACAACATAACACATGCAGGCCCTTTGAAGGCCAACAGAGAAAACGGCATAAGGGGCCACGCAGCGCTTCGACGAATGCTGCAAGGGGCCAGCCCGCAGACTTGAGGCAGCGGCCACCGCTGCTATGCGGCACGCCTCCCAGCTACACACTTAGACGGCTAAGTCCACCCTTGATACCAACAGGCCAAATCTGGTAGGGGCTTCACATCTCACCTGGGCTCTGGTGGCAGAGCGCACGCTGCTCCTCTCCCACAGCGTCCACACCGCGCTCAGCAGGGCTCGTCGCCGGGGTCCGCCAACCTGCGGCAGTACCGCCGCGGTACCCTCCAGTACGGCCTGGTACACCTCGGCGGGAAGGTGCTGTTGCTGCTGCTGCCGCTCCTTGGCCTTCTTGCTGCCGCTACCGCGGCTCCCACCACTGGCAGCGGCTGCCCCTGCCGCCCTGCTGCTGCTGCCGCCCTGCTTAGCGGTTGGGCTGGCGGTGGATGTGTCAATGGCGGGGTCTGCGGAGGGCAAGTCGTAGAATGCGCCCTCTCCTCCCTCTGCCGGCAGCGCCCCTGCCTCATCCCGCATGGTGCCCTCAAACCAAGCCAGCAGCCGGCCTGCCCAGCCGCCTTCGCTGGCACCAGGGGTGGTGAGGGCTGCGGGGCCCAGCTGCCATGGCAAAAACCTGAAACACGACATACAGCATCCTCAGCATCCAGGAAGAGTGAAACATGCAACTCAATGGGGATCTGCGCAGGCGTGAGTGAAGTCTCAGAGCGACTGTGGAGTGTAACAAAGACTTTAGCAGCGCCCAGCGCCGTTATGGTTGGGTGAGCTGTACGCACTGCAGCCAACATGGCCGGTGTCCACAACACAAAGCGTTTCTAAACGCCCGACCTCCCACCTTAAAACGAAAAACAAAACACCCCAACTTCCGCACCCTCGCCCCACACACCCGTCCCCGCCTCTATTGCACACCCGGGACATCCCACGCCCGCCCCAGGCCACATTGCTCCACTGCCGCACCTGGCCAGGAGGTGCGCTGCTGCCACATTGACCTGCACAAGGGCCTCCACCAGGGGAGGCGAGGGCGTGGTAGCGGGGTGCTGCACTGGGAAGACGGGCGCCACCCGCTTGAGCAGCGCAGCCGCCAGGCTGGACTTGTCATGGGGGCTGCCAGCTAGCCCAGGGCCCCACTGGTCCAGCAAGTGGTTGAAGCACCTGTTACGCGCACGCACGCCGGCATGACATGCAGTGCCTTGGTGCTTGCTTGCCGGCCGGCCACGCCGGAAGTCAGAGGTGTGACAATCATGCAGGCGGTGATAGGGAGGGCAAAGCAAATGCTTCAATGTCATGCGAGCACAACGCCCCGGAAAGAAGCCTTCAATTCTGCCCTGCAAAAAGAAACGCACGCGGCCAGGTTCAACCACTGCATGCTCAGTCGCCACACTGCAGCGCACCTCAGCGTGCTGAGCAGGCATAGCGCCAGGGGCAGCTCGGGTGCCCCCGCCAGCTGAGCCGGCCCGCAATCAGCCCAGCAGTCCACCAGGTGTCCCAGCAGCTGCCTGGCAGCAGCCTCCCCAGGGGAGGCGCTGCCGATGTTATCCCTGCTGTCATCGGCCGGTCCTGCCTGCTCGCCTTTGCCGCTGCCCTTGGTGGGCACTCCCTGGAAGGCCGCTGCTGCTGGTTGCTGGGGCGTAGGCACCCTCAAGGTATTGGCTGCTGGGCTGCTACCTGGCCCCGGGGACAGCCAGTTCCCCAAGAGGCCCTTAGAGGGGCCCAGCGGCGGCCAGCCGCACCGCCGCGAGAACAGCGGCCGCTGCCCCTCTATGCATGCTTCGTGCTGCTGCCGCGGCGCCGCCGCGCTGCTGCATGCGGGAGGTGATGACCCTCTGGCACCGACGCCTTGGCTGCTCCCAGCAGGCCCAGCGGCAGCCTTTGCCATTCCCACGCGCCGCAGGAACCGCTCTGCCGCCGACACCACCCTGTGCAGGGCGGCCAGGGAGCCTGCCGACAGCGACCTGCCACGGCTGCCTTTGGAGAGCAGGTCCCCAAAGTGACTGAGCGCCGGCGCCAAGAACGCTGTGGCAACCAGGTCGGGGCGCCAGTCTGTCAGCAGCTCAAGGAAGCCTAGGGCGTCGGCTCTACACGGGTAGCAGGCAACCAGGCAAAGTTGAGTCATATGTGCCTGTGGAGGGGCAACACTGCTTTCCAGCTGGCAGACTCCAAGAAAAGGGCCAGGTGCACCAGAGACCTCCGCTGATGACATCCATACTGTTAGCTGACACAGCAACTCCATGCAGTTGCGGGGTCCAGGGTGCCCTTGCTTGAGCCTTGCGCTTGACCCAGCATTCCCGAAGCTGCGGCACACAAATAGTGTGCAGGCCATGTGCTGGGCTCCCACTCACGGTCTGGCCTACTAAAGCAGAATCCACCAAGCAGGTGAAGGGAGGCGATGGCCAGGCGCAATCTTACTGCCGGACCCGAACCACACCCCGCCCGTGCACCTTACAGGCTCTGCGAGGTGAGTCATAGCGCTGCACACGTGGGCCATGAGCAGCGGCACGAAGGGGCCGAGCGCAGCAGGGCCCAGCGTGGGCAGCACGGGCGCCGCCAGCGCCTCCCTCAGCGCGCTGCGCACGCTCTTGTCCCCGTCAGTAATGCGTTCTGCACAGAGCAGGAGAAGGCAGGGGGTCAGCGCTGCGCATGCCCGCATCCACATCAGCGTGCGCTCTGTAAGAGCAACAGGAGCAAACCGGAGGTGGGTACGGCACGGCGCTTCCCTCCCCGGCGACGGTGTGCGGCCTCCTTCAGCGGCTGCACCATGCCGCCTGGGTGCAGGGGCGGCACCTTGGATCAACACGGCAGCACTCGACTTGGCCGTGTCAATAACCAGCAACATAGCGTGTGGAGAGTCACACAAAGGAAGGATGGCGCACCTGAGAGGGTCTCCATCACAAGGGTAGCGTGGCGTGTGAGCTCCTTGGGGCGGGCAGCCACCAGCTCCCCCAGCCCTCGCACTGCTTCCCTCCGCACCTTCTCACTGTAGTGGCTGCACTGGCCCAACAAGTCCTGCAGCAGCGATAGCCAGCACAGCAATGTGTGACGCGGTGGCAGCGGGCGGAGGCAGGAGGAGGGGGGAAGGCCTGGGGGGTGCACGGCAGGGCTCGCTCTCACACATTATTTGGCGCCAAGCTGGAGTGCCATCCCCACGGGCAACAAAACGCCCCGCCGCCTAAGTCCCACCGCCCCGCACCTTGAGCGTCAGGTTGCGGTGTGTGACCGCTGCCCCTGTCTTGTCCTGTAGGGCGCTCTGCTCCGGCAGGGTGATGCTGCGCGACTTGAAGCTCGTGTCGGTTTCGTTCTGTGCCTTCGGCAGCTTCTTGCCCACTTTGTGCTTCACCCTCCGAAAGTCCACACCAACGCCTGCGTTCTTACGCTTCTGGCCCTTCCCCATGGTTGCACGTGCCCCTCACAAGGCCGAGTTACGGCAGGCGCAGGCCAAGGCCACCAGCTTTGGGTTACACAGACTGGCTCGCTGGTGCACGTGCTCTGACGTCCCCTAAGCGTTCCAACAACACCTTTGAGACTCTCAAGGCGTTAGGACGGGCTAGCAAGCAAACTCACAACCATGCATTCACATGTAGCACTGCACCACGAGGGGGCAAAGCCTACCCTGGCCCACAAAAGTAATGCACAGTATTTCTCCGTGCGTTTATTTTACTTGGATGGGTTTGCAAGGAAAGTTGGCGGGCTTCCGGCGGCAAGCTTGCAATGAGACCTTGCAAGAGTGTTTTGCCGTTGTCATCCCCTGAATGTCTTTCCTACTTTGCGTCTACTGCTAGAATGGGCCCCGACGAAGACCTGTCCCTCCAGCTGGCTTTGTCTCTGCATAGGGAGTTGAATGGGCTGACAAGGAGGTCGCGTCAGCCCTCCAGGAGCAGCTACGAGAGCGCACTGCTCAACCTTAAGAAAAGGAGGCACCCTGACGAGAAACCTAGCACCACATCGTCAGGAGGCAGTGGCAGCAAGCGACGCTCTGCTGGGTCCGGGCGAGGGGAAGAGGAGAGCAAGGACCCTCACAGGCTAAAGCAGCTCAAGTCTCTCGGCGACACTAGCTCTGATGGTGAGTTTGGGCCTCCTGGGAAGCAGGAAAGCAGGCGGGCAGCAATTACAAGTTGTGGGGCTGGCAAGGTTCCTACTCGTGGCGTCGGCACACCGAGTTCGAGCTCTCAAGTGCAGTCCTTTGCGACAGCCTGGCACACACTGTTAGGAAGTGATCAGCTGGGAAGGGGTAGAGGTTTGTACGTGGGATGCTGGCTAGGCAGTACCTGACTGGCCAAGTAGGCGTGATCAAGTAGGAAAGGGGGCTGTAAGCCTGGTTCGAGCAGACAGGTGTGAAGGCGGGGCAGTAGTTGGCAGACAGGTCCGTACTTGCAAGTGGCAGTCGGGAAGAGAAGACCAAGGCCCTGAGTGGCGTTACTCTGCGCAGCCGAATATGGCTTTTTACTATGGCACTTTGTCTGCGCTGCATGTTAAAGAGGTGTACAGTGTGGGTATTGTAAATTGTATTCAAGATCAGGTGCTGCTGACCTAAGGCAGAACTGGGGAGGTCGGGAACTAGACGTGCACCGCCTTGCAGCACTGATGTGTGTTCTTCTGTTTGGTGACGGCCTGCTGGCTTCCAACAATGTAGGGAGCGACCTGTCAGACCCGTCCTCAGGCCAGCAAGCAAGCCGGCCAGGGCAGCTGCAGCGAGGCGGCAACCATGCCGACCACCACAGCATAGAGCGCAAGCTCTCAGGCGAGGTGGGGGCAGGATCGCATCGCAGCATTCATCAGCAGCAACAAGCGACTGCCATGGCGGCAGTTGCTCGCAGCAAGGCAGCCAAGGCGGCGGCTGCCTCATGTCACTCTGGCAGCGGCTTGAGCAGCGGCGGCGGCGGCGCCAAGCATGTCAAGTGTTTCTTTGCTGGGATTCGGTGGGGCACGCTGTTGCCGGCAGGGGCGCTGCGAGACCGGGCCAGCTTGGCAGCTGCGGTTAGCAAAGCCTTCGAGCAGGACGGCGTGCGGTGCAACGAGGCCAGCGCGCACGTGGTATTTGTCACGGCGGACCAGCAGACACATGAGTTCCCAGGGCAGGGGCGAGGGCAGCACACTGCGGCGGTGGCAGGTAGACCTGCTGACTGGGACACGGCGGTGCGGCGTGCAGTGCGTGTATATATCCGTTAGCGGTTACGGCTGGGAAACTCCTTTAGGCCGTGTCTCCCTGGGAAGCGGAGGGCTGGTCGCAAGTCGCTGCTGCCGTTCCTTGGCATTGCACGCCACAGGGTATTGGTACAGTGTCGTGGACCACAAGGAGTGGACGGGACCATCATGCGGCCGCCGGCAGTGTTTGTGATGGCCAGCCAAGTGGCTGGATGTGCGCCGCATTTGCTCTGCTGGCTTTGGAGAGCAAGTGGTCAGTGAGCAGACACTTGGGCGTGACTACCTCCTGAGTTGGTTACGTGTGAATGCATGCTACAGCGTTCTGAAATGAATGCTTCGCAGGATGTGCTCTGTGCCTGCATTCCTTTCTTTTCGTCCCACCATGCACCTAGCTTGACCTGGTGGCAGTGCACAGTCTAGGTGCAGGTGTCTGCGTTCCATGTCTGCGTGTTCTCAGGGCATGCGGTGAGGCTCTCTCTGAATGATGGGTTACTAGCCCCCGGGGCCGTCTGTAGCAGTGTCTATAACCCATTGCATTGTCTGATCATAATTGTCTTGTGTACATGTGTGTTATTTGGGTGTTTGTCAATGCGTTGTGACCACCTTTATGTTTTTATGCTGCTTAAGCCAAGTTTTCATTGACGGACGCTCCCATGACCCTTCTGACTTCGCTCCCTCTGCATTTGCTGACTCTTTACTTTCCAGAGCTGCGTGCGTGTGAGCCAGTTTTTGTAAGCTGCAAGAGGAACGTGAAGAGTCCGGAGCACGGTGCTCAACGAGGGAAATGTGTCCCCAAGTGAATTTGGGTATGGCAGGCGAGCCTTGCCTGCAACTGCTGCAATGCAGCTGACAGTATACACCAGGCAAATGACAACCACAACTCAACCCTGAGAGTCCAACTGCCCATCCGCCGTTCATACAGATTGCCACGTCACAACTTCCAAAACTCCCATTTTGGTTCTTCAGGTACCTAGTGGAGACAGACTGCCATTCAGTCACGGAAATGAAAAGTTGGCAAACCCGAGGAAGTGTGGCGCCGCCTAGCATGCAGCTTTTCCTTCATCCTCATGATTTCCTGCGCCCTGGGAAGCCACCCTTGACCGCCGGATGCACGGGATTCGTGGAGTTTGTTTCGGTAACAACCCTCAACTCGGCGTGCAGGCACAACTCTGACCCCAAGGCCAGCTGGCAACTCCACAATCGCTTTCAACCAACTGTGCGGGCCTAGCTGCACACCCACGCCACCTAGCTCTTAAAAACGCCATGTGCCGTACATGCCAGAAGCAGTGCTAGCACCCAGAGAGATCCGTGCAGACCTTTTAACACCCACGTCATCGACCACCAAAGGGAGCGTCATCTGCCAGCATCCATACAGGCAAGCTGCACGCTATTGGGAGGGGTGCAAGGAACATCGAGGCAGCGTGGTGTGAGGGACCCACACCAGTGCCCCACCCGCCCCTCACAGCTTTCCTCGCCGGATGACAGCCGTCCGTGGCCCCGTCACAAAGAGCAGCTTGCCCACCACACCTCGGTTCATAAGAATGCTGAAAGCCTCGGCAGCCTGCTCCAGAGGATACCTGCAACATGGGAGAGCAGCGGGGGTGACAAGCGGCCACAGGGACAGGGAGCTCCACTTGTCATTGGCCTGGTGCTGTCTGCTCTAGTTCTGTAGTGTAGAAGTTACCGGCATTGGCGCCACTCGACTCCTGATAGGGGCTGTACATCGCCCGCATGCGGTACTGCCAGCTCGCCGTCAGGCACCGGCGGGGCGCCGCGATATTGCATGCTGGAGATGTCCTACACAGCCGCGCGCCGACGGGGATCCCTGCAGGGCCAGCCCTGCGCCGACCTGTGCCGCGCGCACAGGGGCATCCACCAACCACATGCACTTTGCAGGTGGTGGGACCGTGGCAGCCCACCTACACACCTCTAGCAGCTGCTGCACAGTTCGTCCCCCACACACCACACCTGACAGTCTCAGTGCGCACACACATGGATGAGTGGCCGCTACCCACCTGTAGCTGATGTGCACCGTGATATCCCCGTTGGCAAAGAGGCGCGCCACCTCGTCTAAGCTCTTCCTGAACACCCGCGGGTTGTACTGGCTATAGCTCCCCCAATAAACTCCTGCAAGACGATCATCATGTGTTGTTCCTCGACTAAAAATAGCTGGCAGCTCTAAGTCTCCACCACCTTGCTTGTTAAACCGACACTAGAAGGCACAATTTCCAGCCGTGAAATCGCTGGAGCAGCCACGGCAACCCTGTTCTCAAGCGCCCCCATGTCAAAGCAGCAGGCAGCGCTGCTGTTTCTGGTGTCGGTAACGGTAAGGCATGCAGAGGCAAGCACCATCCAGCAATGCCTAGCTCCAGGATCTTCCCAGGACAGCTTACCGTGCACTGTTAGGTTCTTCACCTGCACGAGCAGTGACTCACAGCGCTCATATCAAGATGCGGGTACTGCAGAGGATGCTAGAGGTGCTTAAACAAGGCGGGGCCCCGCCCAGGAAATTTACCCAGCACGGCTGATGACCAAGTGCAGCAGGCCACCCTGGCCACCTGTTCCACGCCAGATACAGGGGCGTCACACATGGCAGAAGAACTGGCTAGGCGCCGGCGGTGGCACCACAAGTTTCGGTAGCAGCAGGTGTGGTGACAGAGGGGCTGTCCGCTGCCTTGCTGGCGCCACCAGCGGCGCGTGGTTGTCCTCACCAGAGCGATGTTAGAGGGGACCTTGGGTATCCCGGCAGCAAAGCCTATGATGAGTATGTGAGCGCCCCACCGCACACACTTGAGCACCTCGGCCATGAGGGGCCCGCCCACGGGGTCAAAGACCACATCCACACCTGCAAGATGAGTTGACAGCGGTCAGCTCCGGCACACATGTGGGCGCCCCGGCCTCAAGGCGGCAGCCCCTAGGGTCGCACGCCACTCTCACGCCTCCACGTGAGGGGAGCAGGTAGGCGTGCTTGCCCCAGCAATGCCGTCGACAAGGGGTTGCCAGTCGCCTCCCTTTCCCGAGTTCCTTTGCGCTCCCCCGCTCCTCCCAACCCCACACAGAGTGGGTCGCATTCCAGATGATCTGGCCTTGCAGAGCTGCGCCTGCCACCCGGCCCTCTTGCACGCGAGTGTAAACAGAGCTACGTGTTGTTTTATTAATATATGTGTACCATTTACTTGACATCCCACAGGCCAAGCAAACCTCCCTGTAGGCTCAATTGCAGTGATCATTGTTCAACTGACTCACCCTGCGACGCCGCCTGGCGAATGTGGTCTCTCAGCGCCTCCGGCTTGAGCTGCCCCATGTCTATGCACTCGTCGGCACCCAAAGCGCGCAGGGCTTGCATCTTGGCCTCCCCCCGAGCCACTGCCACCACCCTGGCACCCATCACCTGTCAAGTGCATGGGCAACGAGTGGTAAGCCGCCCAGGTGGCATTGCAGAGTGGGGGCCTGTTGGGGTCTGACCCAAACTGCAGAAGCACCCTTCGACACTATAACACCAACATGCCACGGGCGGTCTTATAACCTACCTATAACCTACCTCCTCATGTAGCATCAAGCCTACAACGCATTGGCACCTGCAAGGAGCTGTCCATGCTGTTCATGACTACGTCTTGACACCTGGTTGACAGGCGTATCCCAGCAGGCTGCTGCCTGGTAAGTGCCAGCAACACCAAGCTGTGCACATACCTTGCCCAGCTGGACAGCAGCCAGCCCCACACCACCGGCAGCACCCAGCACCAGTAACGTCTGCCCTGCAAGCACAGGAGACCGAGAGGCTGCAACATGGGACTGTGTGCTCAGCTGGCATTTGCCTGCCAGCCAGGCCTGAGGCAAATGCTGAATGCTGGGATCAATACTAACCAACCCACCCACCTCGTCCTGTGATCCTTGGCTCATTGAAAAAATGGCGAGGGCTGCCATCCTGCACTGTCCTAATTTTTTTCCTTGGCTCATTGACAGAATGGCGAGGGCTGCCATCCTGCACTGTCCCATTCATTTGCGCACTAATGGTGCGCTGGTCTGCATATTACTCCACAAGCACTGCTGTCAGTCTTGAACCTCCACCCAGGCAGCAGCTAGCAGTGCACTGGCAGTCAGAAACCCCAAAACATCCCTTCACCACTCCAAAATCAATCACGAGTCCCCCCTTCTCACCCACACTGAGCTTCAGCCTGTACGGGCCAATAAAGAGCAACCGCTCCGTTGAGGTCCATACCTGGCCGGAGGTCCGCCCTCTCCCTCAGCGCCAGCCAGGCAGTGCCAAACGCGATGGGCAGCCCCGCCGCGGCCTCCAGCTGAGTCAGGTCCGCGCCGTCTGGCAGCTTGACGACGCTGTGCTCCCTCACCACCACCTCCTCCGCAAAAGAGCCTCCCTGGGTGACCGCGCACACCTGCCCAGGCAGCACACCAGCGGGGGGGTGAACAAGTGGTGGGGATGAGTATGAAAAGTGGTGCCTCTCAGGTGTTGGACCAGGGTGCAGGCAACGCCTTGCGTGACTCACTTCGGTCGCTTGCGGGGCGGGGGTTGCGAATAATAGGGAGATACCGAACGTGCCATGGGCACTTCGACGGCTGCCAGTCCTGAGGGAGTGAGGGACGAGGGGCAGCTAGCAGCGGCCCTGGAGGCTGCAGCGCACGTGACACCCCCCTGCTGCGCAAATCATTGTACAGTACAAGCGCCGGGCACTCCTCTGGGAATATCGAATGTTCCAATTACCTCCTACACTCCTTCAACCTATCCTGGCCAGTAAAAGACGGCCTGCAAGCAGGCAATGATGTTGCCCACTCAACCCACCTTGTCGCCCACTTTCACGGTCCGTACATCTCGGCCGACCTCCGTCACTATCCCGCTGCACTCATTCCCTGCAAGCTAACAAGGGTTCGCTGAGTGAGAGACCTAGCAAAGTGACTCCTTCGTACAGCATGCTGCCCAACATAGCAAAGATATCGCAGTCAGCAACTCTTTCCCTCGCGCCTTTTACACGCATATCAAAGAGTGCAACTTGCTCCTCGGCTGCTGCTCACCAGGAACAAAAGGTGGGTTCTTCTTTTCTTGGTATTGGCCCTGAACTTGCAGGGCGTCAGCAAAGTTGAGGCTGGCTGCAGCGACCTTCACTCTCACGCCACTTGGTGGCACTGGACCTGGCGGTGCTTGTTCCACCACCCGCAGCGGAGCATGGTTTCCTTGTTCGCCAGGGTTACCCAGTTTCTGGCACACGAGGGCCCTTATTATCCTAGGCTCCATGTCAGGAGATCGACGATCTGCTCAGGGAAGAGATGTATTGCAACACGCAGTCGACGAACTTGCACTGGTATCCTTGAGAGGTTGATTGCTACGAACTGACCAGGAGGATTGATAAACAGGGTCTGCGCCAGGTGGGATGACAGCGTGGCGATGACTAAGAACGTGTTGTAAACTGGCTTCTCGTGTACACTGCCTTTCCACTCGAACTTCCAACCTTTCCAGCTTCTGGGGTTCACACAAATGCTCTTGTGTGGCTTTCTAGGTGCTTTACTAAGACAGATGACAGCAGGAAAGCCTGCACATTCAGAAGAAACAACACAAATATGACACCCTCCAGAGGGGCCCCAAGTCGCAACAACTACTCAATTTACTCGACCAGCTGATGATAAATTTCCAATGAATCTGGATTGGTATCATACAGATACGGGGTTCAGAAGCCTGCAGCACTGCTTGTCTTAACCGCAACAACTGTGACCTACCTCAAACACAACCTGCGCACCAGCACATCCTTAACCTGCCCTGCCCACTGGCAAACTAACAACCCCAAATAGACAAGAGCCAATTCACCTATACCCAATTGGCAACCACTATGAAAAACCTAAGTGGCACAAATAGCGACCAGCGCACGAGACTACCCACTGCTTGGGAATTACAGCTACACGCGCAGTTTGAGCAGGGAGCAGGAGCCTGCACGAACATGAAGAGAAAAATCCCAACCACAACCCAAGCACCAGCAAACCTTCCACCCAGACTGCTGCTAGCTCTTCCACTGCTTGCATCCAGCAAACCAACCTAGTCACAAAAGTACTGCGCTGCCACAGCACTCCCCTGCATGTGCTTCCCAACGCCAAGAATGGCACAGCCGGCCTTATGCCACTACCGTTGCAGAGGCCGTACACCCAGCATACTGCGAGGCGTACCTGTGGCAAGTTTGGGAAGTTTCAGGCCACTACCGTTGCCCGGGCTCTTGACGCCACCCCATGCGCTCCAAGAGGCGCGCCGCGGCCGGCCCCACCTCCCTGCCACGGGCCCGCCGCTCCGGCTGCTCAATGCCGTCGTCGCCGCTTGCCGCCAAGGCAGCAGAGGCCCTCAGGGCAGCATTGCCTGCTTGGAATGGCTGGCTTTGGGCGCCGCTAAGAGAGCTGACATGCCCTGCTGACCCGTCGGCAGGCTCGGCCGCTGCTGCTGCCGCCGCCGCTGCGGCTCCTGCTGCTGGTCTCGCATCCCCAGCCGTGGCCGCACTGCTGGGCTCCTCCTCCTCCACAGCTATGGTGCCTCCCCGCCCCGCACCAGCGCCACCCCCTGCTGACATAGCCGAGCCGAGCAATGGCTCGCGCTTCAGCAGCGCACCTGCCGAGCTTGCCACGCCCGCAGCCCCCGTGGCCTGCTGCTGCAGAACTCCCTCCCCTCTGCCGGTCGCCTGAACCTCCAAACCCTGGCCGTTCAACACCCCGCCCCCAGCAGCGTCAGCCCCAGCCCCAGGCGCAGCGGCACCGCCGTCAGGCTGCTGGGTGCTTCCGGCTGCCGTCCAGTTGGTGGCTGCTGCTGCCGCCTCCTCGGGGCCCCAGCAGGGCAGCACCCGCAGCCCGTTGCCGCAGTCCTGCAGCAGCCGCGCCGCTGCCTGCGCTGAGGGCCCCAGGAAAGCGCGGCCCAGCAGGTCGCACTGCTCCGGCAGGCGGTAGGGGGAGTAGTAAGGGTCCTCGCCCTCTACACTGCCAAGGCCCTCGCCATCGCCGCCGGTCACAGAGCTGCCGCCTGCACGCAGCCGCCACAGCATATGGAGCGCTGCACGACGCACACCCTGGCCACTTGCGGCTGCTTTCGATCTGTCATGCAGCTGCTGGGAGCGGGGTACCGGCTGGTGAGGTGCAGACACCTAGCACGGACGGGGGGCGTGTCAGCTGTTGTTCCAAAGTGGAGGAGACGAGAGGCTGTAACACAGCCATTTGCGACCCGCGTCTAGGCAGCGCGTAAAGGGCATAACAGGGTCCCAGTCAGACACTCCGCTTAGCTGCATGCCGGGCCAGCCGCTGCAAGTCCTCTAGGCAGTGCCAGCTCCATTCCCACATCATGGCGATCAGCCACAACCTACCCTGCAACAAGTACAGCTCCCGCCGGCACTCCAGCTTGCCGGCGTCTGATGTGGCCGCTGCCACGACCTGCCCCGCCCACGCGTAGCTCTTGGCCGCGGCGTCCAGCGCCGGCTGCCAGAGCCTGCTGCCGCAGCCCTCCTTGCTGCCCCGCATCCGGCGGAACAGGTCTGCAGGCGGCGGGCGGGCGCACCGGAGTCAGGTGTTAAGCACACACTCACAACTGGGTGTAGTCATGCATCGCTTGCCCGGTCGGCCGAGGCTGACCCGGCCAGCAACCCTGGCGCGCCCGGCACACCAATTGACAAAGCAAGGTTCCATACTACGCTGTGCTTTGGTGCTTCGCTGCCCTGTAGATACAACCTCGCGGGGCTGTGCCGCTGTCCTGATGTGCGGCGGCACGCACCCAACGTCCGCGGCATGAACGCCGCGCCACCTATCCCCTCCCCACCCAACACATCCCCGCTGCCGGGGAGCATGGCCGCCCAGTCATATCACAGCTGGTAGCCCAAAGAGGGAACTCGCCAATCTCTTGGCCTCCCCAGCTTTCTACCTCCTGCAGCTGGCTAGGCATTTCAACCTGCACACGGTCTGAGACCAACCCCTAGACTCTCACCCGTGCATGGAGCCCTGTGCCACCAGAGCAACGCCAGCACACCGACCAGTGGCTTTTCACCCAGCGCAATAAGCCTAAACCCCAACCCTAAACCCCTAACCTTCAAAACCGGAATCCCTCCTCTCACCCAGCGTGACTTCCTGCGGCTGGTACTCCCGCGGGCGAGGGTGGCCGAGGGACCAGTCCTCAGACATGCTGCCGCTGCCGTCGCAGGTCGTGTTGACCGCCTCGCCCAGCGCCGCCAGCAGCGATGGGTACAAGTGCTCGCTGGGCACGCAGTCGCGGAACCTGCTTGGCATGATGCGGTGGTAATTAGTAAGGCAATGGCGGTCTCAGCGACGGCAGTACTGCCCAAGGTAAGTACAGCCCTGCGTCGCCGCCACACTGCAGCCATGCTGTGCTGTGCGCAAGTCGCAGTGCAGCCGGTACTCGCGCGGACCTGCCAGGCACGCACCACGGCGGATGGGCTGGCAGCTTCAGGCCTGGGTAGGACTTGCCTGTTTGTGTCGCGGTCGTTGCCGACCTTGCAGTACAGGAGGAAGCTTTTGTGGAGCTCGCGGTCGGCAAGGGCCAGCTCCGCGTGCCTGGAGAGGAAAGTGGGGGCAGGCAAAGCGCGTATGCCTGTCGCTGGGCTTGCAGATAGTGGGGGTGGGGCGAAGGACCAGGAGACTCGAGCCCAGAAGGCTGGACTGGGCTTGCAGGATTTGATACAATACCGGTTAAATGTCCCAGAGGGGCAGGCGCTAGGTGCGCCCAGCCCAGCCAGCCCATTGTGAACCTCACTTTCCAGCCGCACCTGGACCTAAGGCTGAAGAGACTGTCGCCTACCCCCATTGTTCAAAATGGTGCAGTGTTCGCGCCCCAGGAGTCAGAAGTGGCTTCCCAAGCCCCACCAGCAGCTGTGAGCATGAATAGCACGCAGTAGGGCTCAAACGACCCGCCAACACTTATTGCACCCGGCATGGTGGAAGGGCCACCTCCGGCCGTACCTGCGGCTGAGCATGAACCACTGCCCCGACTTGCGCCAGAACTCCCGCCCAAACTTCGCGCTCTCCATGCTGCGGGCCATCCGGTGCTCCATGTAGTCAAAGTTCTGCCAAAAAAAGACAC
>BBXU01000707.1:0-14940 GCA_001598975.1 Parachlorella kessleri | reverse complement strand
TATATATATATAGCTCGTGGATTACTGGGAGAGCCCTGGGTTCCCATGGGCGTCCACAACCCATGTGACTACAGAATACAAGCACCCTTGCATCTAGGAACCACGGTGATACTGCCAGAGCACTAAACATCCACGCCTGGATTGTAGGTCGTGGGCGAGGAACGCCGCAGTTCGGCAGCTGCCTGCTCCCTACAGCGTGACCTATATATGTACAGCTGACAACCACTGCCTGGCCCACAATAGTACAGCACCTAGCATACTGCATTACCTTCAGCGCCACCCGCCATTAGATGCTGCAAGGCAGGACAAACAGCTGCCGCTACCCAACCGGTCACCAGGGCTTGTTCAATACCTTTACTACCATCTCCAACCCTACCAGTGCCCCACACCAGGGCCTCTCCCCCACCCACTGCCAGCTCATCCCCGGCCCACGCATGTGTGGCACGGTCCAGGGCGTACCACCCTGTCAACGAGTCCCCCCGTTCCAACCCACCATGCCCGCGCACGCGTTGATCCTGCTGCGCCGCCCCTGCGCCAGCTGCTGCCAGAACAGCTGTGCAGGGTAGAGCGGCAGCGAGGCTGAGTCCAGCAGCACGAACCAGGCATTCGTGGGGTCCTCAAAAGCGGCAGACAGCAGCTTGCGCTCCGCCAAAATTAGGCTCTGGGACCCCCATGACGTGTCCTGCAGGGCAGCACAGTGCAGCAGGGCAGCAGTCGTGCCCTGAAATGGGGACTTGTCTCGCCCGGTAGCCAGCAACGGCAACCCCGCCCCTAGGCCTTTTTGCATCTCAGGAGGGAGCAAGGATGGGATGGGCATCCCCTTGCTCTGCGCCCGGCCGCTGCTAAATTCTGTTGCCTCCGCTGAGCATGAGCGCGTGCCTCAGCACACGGGGTTCCCTGCCTCCACCCAACCCAACAACACTCCCACCCGCGCCCCCAGCCGCAGCCTTAGCACCAGCTTCTCACGCTCACCACTCTGCGCGGCAGCAGCGTGCCCTCGAAGAAGCTGCCCGGCGGGTAGCCGGGGAACCAGGGCGGCGCGTGCACGTACACGCTAAACAGCAGTTGCCGCCGCAGCACCGGGTCTGCACGTGAGCTGGGCAGCGCCAGCTTCTCAAGCACCTCCCTGCGGCACAGCCGGTGGCAGGCGGCGGCCGCGCCGCACCGCAGCTCCCGACAATTGCGGCCTGCGGGGGTTGCGCGGGGGCAGTGTCGTGTCGGCGGGGTGGGTGATGGGGTGAGTAACCCACTTGGGGTGCTTCTTACACCACACGGCCCCACTCAGGAGGTGCCCCAGCAAGCAAGAAGGCCCAGTTGATGCCCGCCCTTGTATTACACAGTAGCAGCAATTTCCTACCAGGGCAAGGTACCCATGTGCCGAAGAAGTAGACTCTCACCGGGCTGCCCACTCCACTGCCACGGCACGCAGACCAAGCAGGCAGGGTTTCTGATGCCAGGCTGGCATCGGAAACTCCTGCCTGCCTGTCCACCAGATAGTCCCACGAATTACCTCCGGGCAGGCAGCTGCGTAAACAGATGGCGCCGCGCCCCCAGAGCGCTTGTAGGGGCACCCTCCCAGCCACCCCCTCCAGCCACTCGGCCCATAGCCGCTCGTTGGGCATGGGGCCGTGGGTCAAGAACATGAGGGCCACCTTGGGGATGCTGACCTGGACAGGAAACAGTGCGAGGCAGAAGAGGCACACTTAACTTTGTTGCCCTGCTGCGGCCAGCTATGTCTGACTTGTGACAGGTCGAGACAGCATGCCAGCGAGTGCTAGCGTCACAGACAGAGAGTGCCGGAAAGAACCCAGGGAAGCCACGGCTAGAACGCATGCGCTCCAGGAGCACCCACCGCGCATGAAACTACGCCCCCGTCCAACGGCAGCTGCTGGTTCCGCTCTACAAACTGCCGCCAGCGGTTGCTGTGGTGCCGCTGCGCCAGTTGCTGCCAGCGGTCTGCAAAGCTGCCGCCCACACCCAGTGCTTGCTGGGCTGCTGCGTTGGCCTGGGCCACCCTCTCCGCCTGCTCTCTCCGCTTGTTCCCTTCGTCGACCCAGTCTGAGAGCAGGGCGCCCAGGAGCTCGAATTCTCGCGTCGCGTTGCCCTCCCAATAAGCGTCTGGGGGGTGTGCGCTGAGCGTTCGCCGGCGACCCCCAGTCTCCAGCAGCTGCCTTTCCTGGCCCCTCTTAGCAGCAGAGCCGGCCACTCCCATCAGGAAACAGCTCACCGCCAGCAGAATGACGCCGACAAATGCCAGTCGGGTCATTTTGGACGAGCTGAACGCTGGCCGAGGCCTGCCTGAGTGGCTATATCCGTTCATAGCATAGCGTGGAGATGCGAGATCTCCGCGAGGACTGACGCATGAGGTCGACTGACCCCAGCGTGGGCTAGCCCTTACAGAAGCAGCCAACGCCCTGCTCCCTTCCCGCATCCCTTTGGGGACATTTCCAATCAATATACCACATGTCGAGTAGAAGCGCGCTTAAGCGCTGGAAGACCCCCTGTGACGGCATGTCATGACTTCCTGCTGAGTCACCTCCATGATTTCTGGCAGTTGCCCATGCAGTTGCCCAAGGTGGCTTCTTGACCTGTCCAGGCAATGGGAGGTAGCAGGGTGAATAAAGCACCTAGCCTCAACAGGACAAAGCCGTTCAACTGTCAGCCCTGCCTGCCAGGTCTGATGCCAGCCTGCCTGTCTTCAGCTCACCACAATAACCATCCCCCCAAGTGGGGGGAGGGAGAACTCAGGCCGTACTTTCTATGCATGAAGCAGAAAATGTCAATGACGGTCCAGCCAGACAGGATGCGTTTTAGTGCAGGACCCTAGTGCACCCTGATAACTCGTGGAGGCCTTCACTAATCGGTTTGAAACGACAGTAGTGAGTAATATTCTCCAAAAAGCAGCGTCGGACAGGGTGTGCAAGCGGCGCAGTGAGTCGGGGCCCCAGTGCCCAGCCATCCTACATACCACTCGCAACCACGACTATCCTGCCTATATGGAAGACTGCAAGGTAGTTGGCCCCTGAGCATGCCGCCCCTGAGCATGCCGCCCCTGAGCATGTCACCCTTGGCCGGCTATCCGGCAGTACCACGGCTTCTTGGTAGCTGGGTTTTGCATGCTCCAGTGCCCAAGCGGGTCCCACAGCATGTTCGACAGCGGCAAGCAGGTTCAACATGCCGCAATGCCACCCTCCCACCCAACCCGTTCCTTTATTGGCTGCTGATCATGTCCTGCTCCTAATGCCTACTAGTGCATCTATGGCTGCCTGAACTGACACTTCACCTACTTTCGCCTTATATCTGTCGGCTGCTGCACCTCCGTGCCCTGCTCCTCCTGCTTTTCACTCTCCTCTACTAGCCGCTCCTCCTGCTCTAGCTGCTGTTGCTGCCCTTCTGCCGACTGCGACTCCTCAGTGCCACTCCCTTGCGCCTGTTCCCCACCGCCCCCCTGCTTCCCTTCTGTGGTTTGCTGCTGCTGCTGCTGCTGTTGTTGCTGCTGCTGCTGCTCCTCCAGCTGGCGGGGGGTCTTGTCAAGAAAGAATAGCTCGCTGTAACGAACCAGGGCGCCATACCTGCAAGGAGGGGCACGTCCAACAAGGGCAGGGCTTCACACTGGGGGATTGGGCAGGGGCAGGCTGCAAAGGCTTGCGGCAAAGAGAGTGAGAGCAGACACACGGCCAGAGCACAAAGCCATACGTTCATTTTTGGTACAAGCGGGGCAGCTTGACAGTCAGTTACTGGCCACAAAGTCCACGTCAGATATGTTTGAGTGTTAGGCAGCCGGCACGCAAAAACTTGGCAGTTCAAGGGATGATATAAAATAAACGTCTCGTCAGCGCAACAACCAGCATTAGGACGCATCTGGGCATAACCTCTAGCCACTAGCCTGTACCACTCACCAATAGCAGTGCAGCGCCTCGATGGTCAGGTTGCGCATCACAAATTCCTGCCCATGCTGCGCTATGTTGGGCCAGCTGCCCTGGGACGAGCTCACCACCTCTTTCATGCGTGGTACTGCACACAGGCATCAGCAGTTGGGCCAAGGGGTTGTCAGGCCGGGTTTTGTAGTTGATCACATAAACAGGCACGCAATTTTGTCCTTTACGCAACTCGGCTTCCCGGCCATGAACTGCAAACCAAGGCTGGACGCCTCACTTGGCAAAGGGCTGCAGGGCAGCAAGCAAGGCGACTGAAACCCATGTCCTGCACCCCGGCCCTACACACTTCCTAGCAAAGCCTGGCAACATGTGAGTACATTACAGGCCGCATGTGCCACTGCTGCCCACCCGACTGCGCCTCGCTACCCCTGAATTCCTTCCTGAGGCTGGCTACATGCACACTTTACTTAGCTGGCCCCTGAGATGCTCTGGCCCCATGCCAGACACAAGACGACTGCTAGCAGACAAATAAACAGTTCTTATGCAAAGAGAGATTCAGGCTTGCCTGTCTCTGCCTCAAACACAGCAGGGTCCTCCTTAAGCTTGACCACATGCACGCCATCCTTCAGCGCCGGCTCATAAAACTCCTTGAATGTCGACTCAAACTTGAATACCAGGCTGCCGCAGGCCAGCTTGTACTTGAGCCCTGCGTGACACATGGACCACACATCATAACAGATCCGGGAAAAACCCGAGTGAGCAGCAGGGACACGTCTGGCTTTTGGCTCGTTAAAGGTCTCCCAGGGGTGACAAGGTCACATGTCGCATGCATTACGCATGGCAAGGCGGCTCTGGACGGGCCGCAGCAACCAGCATCAAATGACGAGATGCGGCTGCCCACCATCGTCAAATTCACATTCCTTGCTACTTTTAGGCCTCACAAATGGTAGTGACAACATGCCTTAGGTCAACCCGCCCTCCTACCCTACCTGCCAGCTTCCTGCTGCTATCCCCAACCTGAACATGCACAACACATACACAGGCTACTTCTAGTCCTGGGAGCGGTAGCCAGCGACAACGCACCTTGCATCACCCGCCCTCTTACCCGCACTGTAGCTGAAGCCGGCAGTGTGGATCTGATACCGGTGGTCGCACTGCTGGTCCAGGAACACATAGGTGTCCCGCTTGGCATGGTGGGGCGAGAAGCCCGTGTCACCCACGTTCATGTGGGCGCCAAATGCCTCCACATCCCGGCTGGAGTTTTGGTACGACATGAAGAGCGGCATCAGCTTCTGGCGAGGACCCACGCCCCAGTGAGACCTGCAGGTAGACAACGGTGACCTGGTTCAAATCGATGAAAGCGCAGGTATGGGCCGGAGGGACACCTCAGTTTCAGTGGCCGCCAGTCCCTGGTGGCTAAGCGGAAGACACGCCACTACGTGCAAGGCTGGTGGCCCAGGCTTGTTGCAAGACATAACACGAGGCGCCCAGTGGGTCGTAAGGTCGAGAGCCAAAAACCATTCAACCGTCTCTGCAGTCACCCTCTCCATTTCCTCTTACGGAAGCACCATACCCACACGCTGCCCACTGCCACGTGGGAGCCCTTATCTCCACCCTATGCTGGGAGGGCAAGAAGGAGGGAGTTCCCCATGCACGCCCAAGCTGCAAAGGGCAGCCCTGGACACCGCAGATCACATGGGCCACACCACACCCTACCCACGCATTGAAACCCCCGGGTACACCACCCATCTTGGCAGCCCACCTGTGGAAGATGTCGTTCTTGCGGTCCTCCCAGTTCACCATCTGGCTCTTGCGGTACAGCAGCTCGCGTATGGCGGGCCAGCTGCTGTTCTTGTACCGCGTCTCGGGGTAGCACACGTACGTGAAGTCGGGGACGGGGATGTCTATCATGTTGTCATCTACACACCAAAAGAAAAGCAGCAGACACCCCTGGTACTCAGCTGATTGCTTGATACACACGGGCAGCAAAATTGGCTCGGAGGGCGGCTGGCTTGTAAGTGGCAAGATTGGACCCAGGGGTCTGAGCATGCTGGCGCCTCCAGCAGTAAGGCTCAAAGTGGTTTCTACAACTGACTCAAGTTGCTGAGCCCTCACCTGTGCACAGCGCAAAGGTAGGCAGCTTCCACTTGTTGCCCCGCCAGACCAGCCCAAAGTCCTCGGTAGCCACAATGAACTTCAGGTCCCGCTTGGCCAAGGCCTCAACCAGCTCCTCATTGTGGGCCTGCACGTAACAAAAGACATGGACATTACATAAGGCATGACGATCAGTCGCCGGCTGGACCAAACCTTCAACCATTCACTCGTTACGGTCTGCAGACCAGTTGCGCCCGCTCATCCCCTTTGCACGCTTCTCCACCCTTGCTCAGTGGCGGCGGAACAGGATCCGGACGGTGGTGAGCCATGGTCGGCCAGTCTTGCTTGAAGCATGCTGGGTGGGGCATGAGCCTGCCACCCCAGTGGCCCACATCCCTGCTAGGTTGACCAGCTCCATTGGCAGGGACTCTTTGCACTAGGCCAAGGAGGCGATGCGAATACCTCCACGATTGTAAGGCTCGCTCATGGCGGAGGGCAGAAGAATGCGCTGCCCCCCGGCTCTCAAAAGTCTTGCACGAAGGAACCAGCGCCAAACCAGTGCCCAGCCCCAGGCTCCCATGCAAGGCTAAACCAGACATAGTGCGATGTCTCAATAGACATAATGCCTGTGACTGTCTGCCCACATCACGCCGCCATTGTCAGACAACGGTACGCTGCTAGACCTAGCTGGACTAGCGGTGCCGGATCCAATGCCCACCTCGACTGCGCCCCTGAGGATCTCCAGGATGCAGTCTTTCTTGTACTGCAGGTTGGGCTTGGCAACCTGCAGGGCGAGCAACGGGCATGGCATGCTGGTAACTTTGCAAGTGTATCAACTGTAAACTTCACAGCCGGCTGGCTTTTATAAAACATGCCAAGGCTCCAGGGTTGTCATACACTTCTGCGAGATGTCATACACTTCTGCGAGATGTGGATATCTCCCTTCGCAGAAGGCGCCTCAGGGCACAAAAAAATAGGCGCAGTACTTATCATTGGCAACTCTCAACTGCTACCAACACACCTCGTTGATTTCAAAGTTGTACCGCCCGCTCGCTGCATTGTAGTGCAGGTGGATTTCATCGTGGCCCGGTCGATAGCCGTTGTGCCATGTAATGTTGTTGATAGCCTGCCAAAAACACAGACCGAGCTTTCGGAGCTTCACTTCAAGCCCGCTGCCCCTCTGACGCTCTAAGCTTATGCTAACATCGTCCAAGAAACTAGCATGACCGGCGGTGAGCTTGGATCTCCCGCTCCCTCAAGCAAAACTCCCCACTCACAACCAGCCCCATGGACTTGGAGGTTGCCCAGGAAAAGGTGCAAGGCTGAGTCAGGCTGCACCCACCTGCAGCGCCTCCTCGCTGCTTTGCAGCGACTGGTTTGCGGACCGCCACGGGTGCTGGAAGAAAACGTCCAAAGCCGGCTGAATCCATGGCTGGTCTGCTAAGCAGCTGCCAGGCTTCTGCAAACGGGCCAGATTTGCTTGGTCAGACTGGCTGCGCTCGCATTCCTTGGCATGCGACGCAGCAGCAGGGCAGCAGGCACCAGGATAATGCTGCCGAGGGGCAACATTGCCATGAAGCTGCCTTGGAGGGTTATAATGAGACCGCCAAGGCAGGCAGCTGGGCAGGATTCATACGAGCGGCGTAGCACAACAGAGACGGCTTGGTTCCCCCAAAACCCGTCAGCTGGGAGCAGCGGGCGTACGCCGGGCAGCATTTACCTTCTTGTTAGGAGGCGGTTTCTCAAACGTCTCTGTTTGCGAAGGAGCAGCGGTAGCCTTCGGCTGCTTGAGTGGCTCCGCAGCCTGCGCAGGCTGCTCAGGCATAGCCTCGGTTTTGGACTGCGCCTCCGCCTCCGGCTGCTCCCGCTGTCCCTGCTTGGCTGCCGGCTGAGCTTCCTTGCCAACCTTGCCACTGGACTTGTCACTAGCCTTGTCGTCCTCTTCCTGCTGCAGCACGCCAGCGGTGCCTTCTGGCTGCTCTATTGTGCCCTTGAGCTCCTCTACTTCTTGCACTTCTGCTTGATGATCAGCCCCGAGCGCTATGTCGCTGGGCCGCCGTTCCTCTGCTTCCATTGCCGCCCTTGTGCTGTCCTCTCGTGACCTGTACTGGGTAGTGCGCCGGCTGGAGCTGCCTCGGGCAGGTGCACGGCTGGATTGTAGCGAGAGGACCAGCACCAGTGCCAGCGCGCCCACAGCAAGCACACGCCAATTCATAAGACCAGATCGGCTCCTGTTGCCTCGAGTGGTGTACAGGGGCATGGCCCCTTTCAAGGTTCGCCCAAATCGAAAGCAGGCAGGTACCAGTCAATGCGTCATGGCAGGAACTAGGAGCCAGTGGACCCGTTTAAAGTAATCCACACATCGCTGAATGGAAATGTGCCTTACTGGCATACCGCGGTTGCAATTGAGGGACCCAGCAAGCGCAGCAGGGTTGTGAAGTTGATGGAACCTTGCGCTCATGCGTTCATGCACCTTGTAAGGCCTTGCTTGAATTCCACACTCTGGATCAGGAGTGGACTCGGGACCGACGCAGAGGAGCCAATCTGATCAGTGGCTCAACTTAGACATCCACGATGGCTGCCAGCAGCTGCTACACTGACTCCTATCAACTGCCAGACTGCGATGCTATCCTAGGCTCAGCAACAGTTCGTGCGTCCAAGGCTGCTGATCGCCGGACCGAGTCTGGCTGTGCCCCCAAGTGGGCTTCAGGCTCAGCACTAGAACCAACCCCAGCCCCCACGCCAGCGGCAGAATGGGACGTGCAGCCCTCTGTAGACACTGGACAAGAGCCACTAGCAGACCAAGAGGATCCCAGCAAGCAGCCTGCCAGACTGCTTTATGTGCTCTCCTCTCGCCTACAGGAGCTGAGCGTCAGGTTGCCAATAAATCATGAGCGAGGCATGCTTGTACATAGCTTAGTGGAAGCCGTCGGTCTCCTGGATACGCCTCCTGTGGATGTTGAGGAGGCAAGGCCTGCCAGCATAGAGCAGCTGAGGGAGTATCACTCCCAGGGGTTCTTGGCCGCCCTGGCTCACTATCATAAGCTAAAGCCGGCACAGCTGGAAGCAGTGGGGCTCCAGGATGACTGCCCACCTTTTCCAGGGTGGGTTGGGTGATCGCGGTGCTGGAAAGCATAACGCCCTGCGCGCCCTATCGCTGCTGCTCAGTTGGTGGGCCGGACTGGAGGGATAAGAAGCAGTTTAAGCAGTTGTAGTCTTGTGTCGGCTTTCCGGGCCATATGAGGCTACGCAGATTAAGTTGCCCCTTAAAGCGCTACTCCTTTACATGCTGCATGCATACTAATGGTCCACACTATGCCATGCGGACCAGCGGTTTGATTGACAACAGGGTATACGAGTGCGCAGCGCTTATAGCGGGCGGGTCGCTCCAGGCAGCCGCAGCGCTGGCCAGCGGGCGATATCGCACAGCCGTTCACTTTGACGGCGGCCGGCACCATGCGCATAAGTCACAGGCTGCCGGCTTCTGCTATGTCAATGACGTGGTAGGTGGGTGTGCTTCGATGTCTGTTGGTGGCAGGTAGTGCAAACATGGGGGGTGTGATTTATTGTGCTTCAGTTGCCGATTGTGCTGTCAGCTCGTTGCGTTTAATGAAGGGTGGCGAATTTGGAGGATGAGAGATTATGTAAAATGGCTATGAAATGCGTCTGCCTGACGAGCCCTCCTGACGCTGCACTTGTGTCCACTTGGGGGTAGCGCCCAGCCCCACCTGTGGGGCCGTTCCCTGGCCCCGCTAGTAGGGGAGGCATTGGCATTGTGTCAAAACCATATTTTAGAGAAGCAGCGACCCCCATGGCGCAAGTGTTGCAGGTGCTAGCGGTGCTGCACTTGCTGGGCAACTTCCAGCGCATCATGTATGTGGACGTAGACTTGCACCACTGCGACGCAGTGCAGGTGCGGCGGCTGCGACAGTGGCTGAGGCTCTGGGTGGTACGCAGGGCTTGCTTGCTGACTCGTAAGCTTTCATCCAGCCAGCCCAGCAATCAGCTTTACCATCTAAGTCTAATGATAAGTCGATGGGTAGACGAGTCGCAGTGAGGTGCAGCCGTTGGGTGATGTACAGAACATTGCATCTGGCTTGTAAGTTCTTGTATTGGCTAGCACTTACCAGCTGGCGTTGCCCCATGGCAGCTTCTTTTCTCACAGCAGGAGGCCTTCAACCTCACGGACCGCGTGTTGACTATCTCACTTCACAAGCTTGCACCCGGCTTCTTCCCTGGAACTGGTAGGGCTTGGTTGGCTTACGTTCTTGCAACACGGTAGCCTAGTTTGAGTGGATGGCCCAGCATAACACCAGCTTGGCATTCTTGGCTCTAGGCAGATCATGGCGCAGTGCGCGCCTTGGTGCAAGCCTTGCCGAATACGTAAGACAGAATCTAATGGGGACCCCTTACAGCTCTGTTTCCATGGAGTCTGAGAGTGGAAGGGGCCGCTGTGTGGCACTGGTGCTGCATCCTGCTTTGGCGCTCCACCACCTGCCGTTGAGTTTGGTTGCTTTAAAGGGCAGCAAGCACGCTGTGTACGTGTATGTCGACCTGGGGACAATATTCCCATGTGTTCGTGTGCCATGTTGCAGGGCAGATGGGCAGCCTGGGTGAGGGCCGCGGCGGCGGCTTCTCCCTCAACCTCCCCCTGGAGGACGGCCTTCGGAATGAGCTGTTTGTCGATGCCTTCCACCGGCTGGCTGGCGGGGCGGCAGAGCTCTACAAGCCCGACTGCGTTGTGCTGCAGTGGTAAGTGAGCAGGGTGCTTCCGAGCAGGGCAAGGTAGCAGGAGGGTGTGTGGGCCGGCAGCCGCCGGGCTGCGGCTGACAGTGGTGGTGCGAGATTCTTGGTGGGCCTTCATCGGCATGCTGCAACCACGGCTATGTGAGCAGCCCTGAGGGGTTGGGTTCTCTTGACTTCACCACAAGGGCACCACGGCAGTTAGCAGGAACCCACTCCCCAGCCCCACCACCATTTCGCAGCCTGCCTGCCTGCCTGCCTGCCTGCCTGCCTGCGGCGGTGGCTCCCCTGCAGTGGGGTGGATGGCTTGGCTCATGACCCCCTGGGTGCCAGCTGGGGCCTCACCCCCCGTGGCTACGCTGCCGCTGCCGGCCTGGCGGCCTCGTGGGCTGTGCCGCTGCTGGTGCTGGGCGGGGGAGGGTACGATGATGCGGCGGCAGCGCGGGCATGGACGGCAGTGCTGGCAGCACTGCAGGGGCGGGTGAGGTGGGGGAGCGGGGGTGCTTGTGGCTGAAACTGGTGCAGGGTGTGCCACCTTGCGTGTGGAGCTGGTAGGTGCTAGGTGAAGCCCGGATGGTTGGCAGGGACCTGCAGGGGCCTGCTGGCTCTGGTGCCTGTGGGATTGGACTTGCTCGCTGTTCAGTTGTAGGGAGGCCTTGCATGTTAACAAGTGTGAGGCACCGTATGGCCTGGGCTGGGTGGTTTGATTGAAAGCTGAACGAGTAGTAGGTCGGTGTATGGGGGACCTGACTGGCTTCCCAGATTGGCTGTTAGGCTAAAAGCAGTGGGCAAGGAAGTGCTGTACAGGTACTGCCTGACGAGATTCCCGATCATGAGCACATGGATAAATATGGGCCCAACTTCCAACTGTACACAGGCAAGCTCCGACTTGCAGCGCTGGGCTTGTGTGCACCGGCTTGTGCATGCAGGTATCTACATGCAGTCCAGTGTGCTTGCCTGTCCCTTGCAGGCTGTGTTTCAGAAATCTCCATGCACGCTTTCCCCATACACGATCACGCACTCCTAGGGCCCCCGTATTCCTTACTATGTACCCTGCTCTCATGTTCCTTCACAGCTCTCATTTTCCAATGAAAAAGCGGGCCAGCAAGCTCTTTCATCCTTTGAGAAACTTTGGCAGCTGCTCCTTCCTCCTGTTTTGCAGCGCCCAAGCCGCTTTTGACGCCCGATGCCAACACCTCGGCAGCCGTGGCAGCCAAATGTCAGCAGCTGCTGGGGGCTCTTAGTGAGGCGCTGGGTAGCAAGCAACGAGAGGAGCAGCAGGAGGGGCCTGCCGGCTGCAAGCGGATGCGGGCCTACTGAATGCCGGCCGGAAGGCTGCGTGGTGCCATCGGCAGACCAGGCGGTGATTTAAAGTAGCACATAAGGTTCTCTGCTGCACTGGTTTGTGGCCATCCGTGCCGGCTTGAAACTGCTCTTCTGGATTCGACGCATGCTTGGCAAAAGTGGCTCTAGTGGGTGCTGGCAAGTGCGAAGAGAAGAAACTGTTAGGGCCCTACAGGCGATGGACAGTTTTGGTTATTAGCTCAGCGGGCAGACTGCACAGGTGAGAGCCTACAAGGGCAGGGAGTCTTAGCCACTGCTCTCCGAGCTGCGCCTTCCTGCCCTGCTCTAACACCGCTCTTTCCTAGGGCCAGCTAGGAAGGGTAGGAAGGAGAGGGAGGTGGTGGAAGCTTGGGACACCTTGCTCACATAGCCGGCTTTGCAGTGTTGCCTCCCCCTCCTTCCCATTGCCAAGAACCGGGGGAAATAGGCAGTGGGCAGATGGTGTGGGTTCTCAAGGGTGCTCCCTGGCAACTCCCTCTGCTACCCACCAAGCTACACAAACACGTTCTTCACCCGTGGTAACCCCTGCCCCTGTCGTACGTAATGGCCCTACCGCTAGGCTACTGCACACCCTGTCAGCACTGCCATGTCAGCTATTCAGCAGCTGAACACCTTGCCACAGGGGCCAGTCTCCATTAAATTGTTGCTCACTGCGCCCTGTCAGTGCTTCTGGGTAGTATTCTTGATTCCTTGCATGTTCCCAGTCTCCTACTGAGGCATTTGCTCCCAAGGTGCGCCTCTTACTTTCTGTTCCCTCCTGATACGCGGGGCGAGGTACGCTTCTAGCTCTCTGTCCCCTCCTGCTACACGAGGCGAGGTACGCCTCTTGCTTTCTATCCCCTCTTGCTCCTCACCTGCAGCCTGCTTCCGTGTTTTTCCACCCTGCCAGCCAGCCCGTCTGCCTGCTTAGTCCTGCCTACTCCGCTTGTGCTGCTCCCTGCTGGCTTTCTGTCGCGCATAAACCCATTCTCTGCTACTGCTCCAGTTCCAGCCTTACCTGGCGTTCCGTTGGCCTTAGCCTGCCTTGGGGAGTGGCTCACTAGACTATACCTCAGGGCAAAACCCAGAGCAATTACTGAACCCAACCCTGTCAGTATAAAACACCCTATCACTCCTTAGTCACGTTGCCTGCCGCCAAGGACAGAAAAGACGAGCCTCAGAGCCTTACGGTGTCCAGCCCTGTCGTTGCGGTTCACCCCTACCCCTCGTCTGATAAGACTGCCTACCATCTTAGGCAAAACATGGGGCGATCCTGCTGGATCAGATCTCAGGCAAGCTACAGAGCATAATTACATGGAGCCCTGTCAGTCCAGCGCGTCCATACCTCCTCTCTTTGATCCGCTTTGCCTGCCACCTTTACCAAGACTAACCTCGCTTGCCAGAGTCTCGTACACCAAGGGCCAGACTAGGGTTCCTCCCGTTCCCTCGCCAGGCTAGCCCCACCCACCTCCTAGGGAAGACCCAACGCCTGGCGTGCCCTATTGTCTGCAGTTCAAAGCGCCCTGCCTTTCTGATTGCCACTATCTACTTGGGCGAGCCTTCCGAGAAACACACCCCCTCAGTCCCCCGGCGTCACGAGTCCGGCCCGCAATACAGCGGCAGTACACCGTCTGCATTTTCACGTGCCCGAATTGCCTGATACAAGGGACGCATTGCGTCATGGCCCCCCCTGCCTTTCCAATCGCCATCCAAAGTACTTCTGCTCTGTTCTCGAAGCAAGAAGTCGTCGACAGTCCTTTGGTTTGCTTGTTCCACGTGTCCACGCGTCGAGCCCCTGCCGACCTTTGCTTTTGGGCAGGGCTTTTACTTGCCTCCTTGTGCTGTTGGCCACCATCACGGCATACCTGTATAGACAACCAGGCCGAGTCACGTGTGGTCGTCACACAGAGCTGGTCAAGTGGGAGTATGCTCAGGTGGGCGCCTTTAACTTTAAACCCTGTTAACTTGCCATCAGGAATACCAAAAGTGCCCCGTCCTGGCATGCAGGCGTGGCGATGAGCAGCAGCAGCATGACCAGCCACCACAAGAGCAACAGCAGCCCCAGGCTGGCGGCGACGGCAGCAGCAGTAGCAGTGCCAACGCAGCACCAGAGCTGGACTTGGGCCCTTACCAGCATGTTGCAGTGCTGGGGCGCGGCAGCTTTGGGCTAGTTGTGCTAGCCAAGGATGTGCGCACAGGCCAGCTGGCAGCCGTCAAGCTCTTGCCCCGGGGAGAGCTTGTGAGTGCCGCTTTCACATGCCTTCATGCCTGGCTCAGCAGCTGCGTAGCCCGCTCAGTGTGCTCTGTGGGAGCGCTTCCCTGTGTGGATAAGTGTGGGCAGGGAGGCTCCCACACAACTATGCTGCCCTGGGGAGGTTGCCAGCCGGCGGGCACCAGCCGTCCTGCAAACTGTGTTCCGTTTTTGGAGTCTTCCCTTGTGGGGCCTGGGGTGACCGCTCGAGTCATCCTTGCACCAGCCCTCCTGGTGGCCTCCCCCGCCATTGGGGCACGCAGAGCCGCCCCCTATGGCGCTGACGGACTCCCTGGCCAAACCTTGCATTTGCGTTAGAGCCCAGGGGGCGCCTGCCAAAGTCCAGCTGTTGGCAGGGGTCTGGCCCGCTGGATCCTGGCGCCGCCCTGGTACTTTGGTGTAGGTGGTCACCTGGTCACGTTGGTCCCCCCGCGCTTGCGGCCGGGGGGCTGCTCACCCGGCTTCCGCCGCGTGTGCCGTGCAGATAAAGTCGTTCCGGATCATGGTTTTGAGGGAGGTGCTGCACCATGGCTCGCTGCACCACCCCTTCATAGTGGGCCTGCGGGAGGTGTTCCTCACTCCCAGGTACCTGGCCATTGCCATGGAGTATGCTGCGGGCGGGGACCTGTTCCACCACCTCTTGCGGCAGGT
>BBXU01000706.1:0-17958 GCA_001598975.1 Parachlorella kessleri | reverse complement strand
CGGTATGTGGTGGAGGGGGGCTGTGTGTGTGCTGTGGCCAGCGAGGCGGAGGAGTCAGCGAGGGCGCAGTCTTGGCTCGCCCTTTGCTGTGTTAGGAGTGGCATGCATTTAGCCATGCATTTGGCATGGTGAATACCTCAGGAACACCCGGACTCGAGAGGCGGGTACAAGGCTGGACTCATGGCATCCACCCTCGTTATGTTGCCCGGGGACGGGGGGCACTTCAGCTTTGGGAAGTCTGTCCTCCCCAGACGGTGTGGACGTGCTAGCAGGGTGGCAGGCTGCCGTGTGCGCGGCAAGCCACCACCTTTGCCAGACCCTCCAGGACCAAGCCTCCCTTATCGCAACCCTACCGCAGTTTTGTTGCCTCGGGCTCCTTACCCTGCCCTTGCCCTGCCCCCCGGCTGGCTGTTGCTTCCTGCACTGCAGTGTGATGGCCACCGGCTGGAGGAATCCGATGCCCGCTGGATCTTCCAGCAGCTCATCATCGGCCTGCAGTACTGCCACGAGCGGGGGGTGGCCAACAGGGACCTCAAGCTGGAGAACCTGCTCCTGGATCGGCAGTGCGGGCCAGGCGGCCGGCCGGTGCTGAAGATCTGCGATTTTGGGTACTCCAAGGTGGGCCGGCTGGCTGGCTTGGAGGGGACCTGGGCCTGACGGGTTTGATAGTTTGCTGAGCTTCCTGTCGCTGCTGAGCAGCTCGACAACAACGAGCGCGGGCGGACTAGAACCCAAGGAAGCGGGTTTTTGCAAGCACGCTTCTCCTAACATGCTGGGGGGCTGTCGTGGAGGGTGTGCCTAGCTTGGGGCCTCCTGCCTGGCCTTCCTGGCGCTTGGTACCACGGCAGGCGGGGCAAAGCGGGGTACCTGGGTTTGGGCAGCGCTTTGTGTGTGACTAGACCACCAAGTTAATGACCTGACAGCGTTTTGGGGCCAGTCCACGAAAGTTCGGCCCCCTTCATTGTTAGCCTGTTTGTTGGCATGAGGTTGGGGAACTTGCCTCTGCAACCCCGGCTTGTCTGCCTTGCAGCTACAGATACCCCTGCGATGCGAGTACCAAAGCTAGGCTGTGGCTGGGCTCAGCCAGCAGCAAATATTTTGCAGTGCAATTACAGTCCCGGACAGTCTAGGTGCTGATACGTCCGCGGACTCTTTTTCATGGCTGTTGCAGCATGAGCTGAACTCCAGCGCCAAGACGGGAGTGGGCACGCCAATATACATGGCCCCAGAGATTATCTATGGCAGGTATGCGGCCTTGCTGTAGTTGCAGGCAGGCGGGACGGGCGTGCAGGGGGGAGGGACATAAGATAGAGCACATAAGCTGGACCCTCTTCCCAGCTGAGCCTGGCTGGCCGGCTTTCTTGCACAAGCACAGGCTGCCTAGAGGGTCGCAGGGCAACATGGGTCCATTAAAGTCGCTGCTAGGGCCGCTGTGCCTGGCTTCCGGTCATGCTGCTGAAGGGTGCTGACCTCTGATGCCTCCACCTATCTGCTTACTGTGTTAGGGGTGGTTTGTTGCCGTGGTGCAGCATGAAGTACGACGCCAAGAAAGCCGACATCTGGTCATGCGGCGTCATCCTGTTCACCATGCTCTTTGGGCGGTACCCTTTTGACCCAGAGCAGCGAGACTATGCGCGGCACATCGTGGCGGGCCAGGTATGAGCCGCTTCTGGCGGTTGAAGGTGGCAAGTTGTGCGGACAAAGGAGAGGTTGGGGTGAACTGCGCAGTTGTGCTTTGAGGCGTTTATTGGCTATTGGTGCACCCCTGCCTTTGGCTAGGGGGCCCCCTTGGCGTGGCTGCCTTGCATTACCAGGCATACCGCTGCTTTGCAGCCCCATCTGTGCAGCAGGGCTGTTGTCGTACGGATGCTTGTGTCCCAGGCCCGAGGGGGTTGACAGGCTTGTGAGTGTAGCTGGCAGGCTTGTTTTGTGGGGTGCTGGTGGTCCAGGGCTGCCCAGCAGGCTGTCTAAGGCCGGCCAGTGACTCTAGCGGTATGTTCTGGATGAGAGCCACCCGTCACAGTCACGACTCTCCAGTCCGTGGGAGGGTGTAGCTTGCCTTGGTTGGTGGTGGCAGCAAGCCATGCTGCAGGAGTGGTGAACAGTGACGATTGATTGATATTCTTGCCATATTAGGCTGACCTCCGCCCACCCACCCCCGCCCGGCTGGCTGGCTGGTGCAGTATGTGATGCCAGAGGACGTGGCAGTGTCGCAAAGCGTGCGGGACTTGCTGCGGCGCCTGCTGGTGGTGGACGCCAACGAGCGACTAACCCTTAGTCAGGTCAGGGCCACCTTTGTACTGAAAGCAAGCCGTGCGAGCCTGCGTTGTGTGGCGTGGAAGGGGCACCTGGATTTGATGGCCCTGGAACCCTGGGGAGTGGTCAGTCCTAGCACACAGATTTGCTTGTGCCAGTCACCTAAGTGACCGCGGGCGGTCGATGTGATTGCCAGGCTAGAAGCACGGGCTCAGCCGTAGGCGGAGGGGTGGGCAACGTGCTGGCTGGTTGTGGCAGTGATAGGCATGGAGTTCGCAGCTCTAGTGATGTCGACCTACCGACAGCAGTGGCAGCCGCAAGCTCAAAACCCAATGACCAAGCCGCAGCTGCATGCCGCCCTTCCGCTAGCATGCCCTGGCTGTGCTGCACCCATTTTGCTGATATGACCTGTGCCCTACACAACTAGCTTGTTAGGGTCGTATGCTACCATGCCCGGCAAGTTGGACAACTGCCGTCTGCTTTGCCCCTCTTTGTGCAGATCATGGCGCACCCCTGGTTTGAGACAGACCTGCCAAAGGGCGCCCTCCAGATGAACGAGTGGTACATGCAGAACGCACCCATCCTTGACCCGGTGCGGCGCCCCCGCCTGCTTGCTTCATGCATGCCCCTGCGGCCTTGTGCACCTGCATGTGGCTGCGGCTGCCCTGGGGTCAGCGGTACTGCTTGGCCAGTACCAGCACAAGGGCCTGACGTGCCGCAAGCGAAGCGTGACTGGGTCGTTCTGGGCCTGCCCTGCCCTGGCAGACCTTGTTTCGAGCCTCAGCGCGGTACACTGCAAGTACAGCTCGGTACACTGCAAGTACAGCTCGGTACACTGCAAGTACAGCTCTCCACCTCTACCCACACCACGGCCGGCACCTGCGCAAGGGCAGGCAGGCGGCCGGCATGCCCTGTGCCGTGCCGGAAGCCACAGCGGCCCAGGTGTTTGCCTCGGAGGTTGTGGCAGTACCGCTTCAGCCCCGATCAGAGCGACCAGCCTGGCTACCCCTGGCTCTTACGTGTCCCTGGTATGTACGAACGCAGGTAGTTGTGCTGGTGGATGAGATTGTGAACCTGGCCGGGCGGGAGGGGCAGCCCACGGACCGCATCTACTCGTGCCCCTTCCAGCCCATACCGCCCCCCGCACACGGCGGGGAGGCCGCCAGCGGCGCCGGCAGCAGCGGCGGTGCTGGCCGGGGCGCCGGCGCTAACTAGGGCGGCGCTGGAGTTAAGCGGGAGGCAGTGCAGGCAGGCGTGGGCTGCGGGTTTGGTGAGTAGCCTGTCTTTGGGACTGAGTGGGCGCTGAAGGCAGGACAGGGCGTCCGAGTATGGGGGTAGAGGCACTGTGCATGGGGCCCCCTGGACGCACGTGCCGTGGTTGTAACTCTTCTCTGTGCTGTGCTGTGCTATGCTGTGCTGTGCCGTACTGTGCTGTTTAGTGAATTAGGAGAGGAGCATGATGCGCATTGAGTTTTCCTCCTAAGGTCTGTATTAGCTTGAGCCTGTCCTGCACCTGTGAGGTGCTACTGCTCTGATGCATGCTGTAGGACTGAACTTGCGTGCTGGGTTTGTATTGGGTGAGCTCAACATATGCAGGGAAGCAGCTGCAGCCGTTGGATGTGTCGTAATCAGTTTACTATTGTTTGCATCTGTTCGTGAAGTATTGGGTTGGATTGCTGGGGTTGGGTCCGGTGGCGCAAGCCTGGGCCGCTAGGAAGAGCGCATGGCGTGAGTGAGTATATTTGTTTTGCATGGACCGCTGTTCAGCTGCCACACCACAGGTGACCCCTGAGGGCATCGGATCTCCCGGGGAAACAAAGGTAGCTAACCCAACCTTTTATGGAATGCCAGGCCTAGCCACGGTTGGCATGCTGGATTTGATGAAGGGTAAGCAGCATGTGTGAAGTCCGTCACTAGCTTTGCTTGGCCACAGGTTCATGCTCGTGCTCCTTGCTAAATTTCTCTCCATTTTTTCTTTTTCCACTTGTAACGGTGGCAGGCAGTGTGAATCTGAGTTGTTTGTGCGCCCCACACTGCTTTGCTTAGGGGTGTAGCGTTTGTTACTTCACAATTCTTTCTCCAATCTCTTTCGACTTCGGTTTCTGTGGGGCAGTGGACCCTACACCAGCATGGGCGCGTTTGAGCAGGAGGCTCCATTGCGGGGGTGGCTTGCGTGTTCTACTCCTGGCCCTGCATTGCTGGTCATCACGTGCGATGTGCGATGTTACAAAGGTTCTCTGTGTGGTGGCATTTAAGGCAAATGTGCCTCATGTGACAAACGTGGCACTTGACCCAGGAAACCGCTCAAATGGGTGACGGTGATGTGCAACAGACACTCGAACTCAAACAGTTGAGCACCTTACTGAAACCCCACACCACTATCCCTTGTGGCCCTGACTCCTCCTGGTCGAGGCTTCCAAGCAGTCAGGCAACCACCAGCTCATCCCTCACTCAGCCAGCCATACCAAGCCCCTAACCGTGCCACTCACAAATGCAGCTTGCACCCGCCACACTGCTGCCTAACCCCTTCCTGCCACGTGCATTTTCATCAATGCAGTGGAGTGGACGTCCCGTTTGTGTGGCCCGCACACAGCTGATCAGTAGACGGAGGCCTGCCCGTTCCCTCGGTTGGCAGCGTGGAGCAGCGACGAGTCAAAGTCAAACCCGGCTCCCAGCCACAGCTGCTGCAGCTGCTGGTACCGGGCGGGGCTCAGGAACAGCGGCCTGCGAGCAGGCAGGCAGGCAACTCAAGATCCATCTGAGCCCTAAAAAGGAATAGCAGCCTACGCTCAACAACCACCCTAACCAGACACAGCGTGCCAAGCAGGAATACTGGGTACTGCAATACTCCTGCCCTCCTGCAATGCTGGGCGGCACCCATCGCAAACAGCCAACAGGCGTTCTCTCACGGTGCCGGCTGTCGACACCTGCTGCTGGAGCTGGGCCAGCCATTCAAAGGGCACGCAGCCTCCGCACAACCATCGTCGCCCAGCCCACCCACCGCCTTGCTTGCTGTTCCGTTTGCGGCTGACTGTCACCCGTAGCATGCCCAACCACGCACGGAGGCTGGCACTGCTGCCAGCAGCACGCAGTATCACACACCCTGCCATACTTGCCATTCCGGAGGCTCGAATGTAAGCAACCAAATGCCGCGCAGGACCATGCCGCAGGCATTGTGCTGACCCTGCGGCCCATGCAAGCCGTTTCGCTTGCCACCTTACACCCTGGCGGCCAGATGGGCGCCCTTTCCGGGGCTCACAGAGACAGTGCCAGCAATCCACGCGGGGATGTCAGTCTCAGACTGGACGCTACTCACTTGCCACGGCGAAGGTACCTATCCTCTTCCCCGTGGGCGTCTAGGTAGGGCGACGGCGCAAAGGTGGCCCGCCCCTTGCGCACCACGAGCAGCCGGGTGTTCTTTGGCAGGAAGAAGACGCAGCTGCCCGCCCCGCAGCAGGCCGCGTGTGTGTAGCACATTCCCTGCTAGCGGCACACACATGCAACGCTGGCACACATCAGGCAGATCGCGCAATGTCTGCATGCGTGCGTGCGTGTGTGCGTGCGTGTTATAGGGGGGGGGGGGGGGGGCACCAGTGAGCGTTACAGAGCTGCCGGCACTTGAGCATGCCACCTAAGTGTCGCACGAGGGACCCTCAAGAGCAGTAACAAGCTGTGCAACTGGTTTCCCGCGCTCTGCTCAGCCTGCAAAACTCTTATTGGGCTGGGAGCGTGGGGTGTGCAAACGAGGCACGTGGCACCGCCTGGCTAAGAGAGGAACACGCTTAGGCAGGCACCCAGCGCCTCATTGGGCGCCTTGGACAGCATGCTGCTCCAATTTTGCAATATCTGCCGCCATCTATGTGATCTCTCATCGGGGATGACTCACCCAGGAGGAGGGTCCGAGGCACTTGCGCGAGGCGCAGCACACCAGCTCGCCGCACAGCAGGCACAGCGCCGGCTCCTTCGGCGCCTGGCCACACACGCTGCACCGCCGCTGCGCCAGCGACAGATACCACTCCTGATACTCCGCCGGCAGCGGCAGCAGCAGCGGGGGACCCAGCAAGGCATCCCCCTGCGCCAGGACGGCTGGCGGCTCGGGCGTGGGAGGCGGCATGCTGTCGCCGCCGCTGCCACCGCCATTGCCAGCGCCCCGGACTTGAGCGCCGCCTTTCGACTGTTTTGTAACCACTGCTGCTGTCGCTGCGGTGGGAACGCCGGTCCCCGTAGCGGGGTGCTGCAGCACACCCAGCGGGGCTGGCAGCCCCAGAGCCTGCAGGGCAGCCTCGGCTGCAGTCAGCATTGCCGCCGGCGCTGACTCCGCCGGAGGACCTGGCAGCGCCGCTGCATCCTCACCGCTGCCAGCACCTGGGCCAGCAGCTAAGCCTGCTATGCCTGCTGCTGTAGTGGTGGCCCGAGGCGTTGCCAGGACCCGGGTGGTAGTGGTGCTGGTGGTGGAGGCGGCGGGGGGCTGCTGACACTCCAACAGGGCAAGGAGCAGCCGGCACCTGCGCACATCGCACAGCCCAAATGGCGGTCCAGCATGAGTGCAGGCGCCGGGGCAATTATGGCCCTGTATCACCAAGGCGGACCTCAAAGAGTCTCTGTGTTCGGAGCCTGCCCAGCGGCAAGGTCTAACTTAGACAGGCAAACACGTTATGCAACCTGGGGGGCATGTTCCACCCCGTACAGGCATACACATCGGGGCTAGGACAGTTAAGATCCCCCACCTGCTAAGCCAGGGCAGCAGGCGGAGCAGCACCGCCTGCATTTCGCCAGCATCTGGGGCACCCCTAGCCTCCCACAAGGGCGGTACTGCCCTGCAGACGACCAGAGGGTACACCAGCTGCAGCAGGGCCTGCAGGGGCAACACTCCAGGCTTGCAAGAAACACAAGATCCACATGCCCTGTTTGATGTGGCACATGGATTCAGTTTCCACGCTTGGCACGCTACCCACGGCCGGCCTGCAACCTTGTGAAAGGGGATCCGCCAGGCAGCAGTACAGGGTTTGGTAGTGGGCAAGCACTCCTCCATCTAAACTGTCCTAGGTATTGCGTCTGGGGGCCGCCGCCCTAGCCCATCAGCCCAGCACAGCACAGCGCAGCGCACCTTGAGGACAGCCGCTGGGTTGGTGTGCACTGCCAGCTGGGGGCTGTCGCAGGAGAAGGCACCACCGCCGCCGCCAGCGGCGGCTGCTTGCTGTGGGGCTAGCAGCGCTGCTAGCAGGTCCATGACAAGTAGGAAGGGGTCCATGTCTTGCAGGCGCTGGTGCTGCTGCGGGCGTTGCTGTTCAAGCCGGCGAGGCAGCAGCTGGCTGCAGCGGGGTAGGTGTGGTGTGGGTGGCTCCTGGTACCGGCAGCAGATCCCATCGTGTTGGTCCTGTTTCCAGCTTGTTCCAGGTCCCAAAGTTGAAAGTCGACCGTTGGCAAACGACCAGGGCAGGGCACCTTGCAAGTTGTTTCCGATGGCAAATGGGTTGCTCCGAGATTGCAAGGGACTGGCCAGTGCGCTAGACCCGGACCCACAGCCTGAAAACAAAACCCAGCATGCACTTAACAACAGGCGCAATGACCTTAACCTGGGTCAACCACATAACAACGCTCACCTCCGCCAACGGTGCCCCACCCAGCAACCACTGGAGCGCCTGCAGCGCTTCATGCGCGGAGGCGGCCGATGCTTCGTCCGCACCGGCATCCGCCGCTGCATGCAGCCCTGCTGGGCATGCTAGGGCCAGGTGGGCGATGCTTTGCAACGCGCGCCAGCTGGCTTGGTCCACAAGCGCCGGTGGCCCCAGGCTGCTGGGTGCCAACTCAGCGCTCGTGTCAACCGTGGCCGATCCGGCCCCACCTGCTGTGCTTTCGAGGCCTGCTACGCCTGCTGTGGTGCCTGCTGCCCCTGCCAAGACTTGACCCCGGTGGGAGACCTCCCACTGAGCCAACCCCTGGGCCAGCAGGGACCACAGCAGGGCGGGCAGCCGCACCCCGCTGAGCCGCGCTGCGGCGCGCAGCGCCGCAGCATCTGCGCCAGCCTCCGGCCCCCGCTGCATCCCCGCTGCCCGAGCCAGCCACCCGGCCCCGCCTAACTCCATGTCTACTACCAGGTCTGCTGCCTCGCCTCCTCCCGCATCTCTACCTTCTAACTCCCATCCTGCCTCCTCCTCTTCCTCCTCCCCTGCCTCTTCCCCAACTGCTTGTGCCTCCGCCATCAGCCCCTCCTCGCCAATCCCGTCAGCAGCCAACCCACCCACGCCCTCCACCCCGTCAGCAAGCTCGCCGTCGTCGTCAAGCGCAGCGCGGCCCAGCAGCCCCATGCGCACCAACTCTCGACCCAGGGCCCTGGCCAGCAGGCCGCCCGGCAGGTGCGGGTCTTCATCAAGCCGTGCCACCGCAGTCTGCGCAGCATGATTGGGTCTTTGAGGTGGCGGCCACAACATACTCTGTTGGGTAGGCGCCCTGATGCACAGAAGCTCTACAAGGTCCGAGCAAGGAAGCAAGCAAGCAAGCAAGCAAGCAAGCAGCAGGCATGGCAGCGAATGTCCACCTTCAGCATTTCGACAACGCCTTTGTGTCTGTATCAGGATACCTGCATGGCCTGGATCATGGCAGCGGATACCAGCGCCAGTGGGGCCGGCGGCTGCGCCTCGCGCCAGCCCTCCACCGCGCCCCGGGCCGCCTCGGTTGCCACAGCCACTGCCACCGCCTGGGTCACGCCCCCCTCCAGCAGGTCATCCACGGCGTTTCGTGCCACCGTGCCCAGAAGCTCAGCGGTCACAGCGTGGCCCATGGCGCCCTCCGCGCCCGCACCCTCTCCCAGCCCTTGCACTATTGTCACCACAGCCTGCTCAGGGAAAGGGAGTGCGTCACTAGGACAACAGTAGACGCAGACATTTCCCACTAAAAGGGCTTGGGCAGGGCCATGGGTGTGACTCATACTGTGCACAAGTGGTAGGGGAGCTGGTGGCCTGCACGGCTCACCAAATGCCCAGGCCAGTTTAGCGGGAGCAGCGGGCCCATGACAGCTGTCCAAAAAATGCATTCAAGAGTATCACACTCCCAATTGGGCGGCAGGTGCAGAGCAGCCCCAGGCTTGGGCACTGTCAGGCGAGGTGCTTCCTTCCCTGACGCCCACCTGCTGCGCCTGCTCTCCCGGCGTCCGGGCGCCAGCTGGCGGCGGGTGTCGCAGGGCGGGCCGCACACCCGCCTGCTGCAGCTGCTGCGCCTGCTGTGCCCGCTGCTCTCCGTCGCCTTCATCGCCGCCATCCCATGGCTGTGTCTCCTCCCCACCCAGCCCCTGCCGCTCGCCACCCAGCTCCTCGTCAGGTGGACCGCCACCGCCCTCTACAACAAACTGCTCCCCGTCCCAAGACACAACCATCCCGTCAAAGTTGCCCAGCTGGCGGGCGCCCTGCCCCTGCCAGCCACCCTCCTGGCCTTGGTCCTCCCTTTCCCCCTCCTCCTCCATCTCCTCATCACTGCTGTCACCAGGGCCTGGCGCATCACCGACGCCTGGCCAGGCCTCCATGGGAGCAGGCCCCTGCTGTGCCTGCTCCCATTGTGCCTGCTGCTGCGTCTGCTCTGCGTGCTGCATGCCCGTGTTGCCCCGCCCCGCCTGCCTCCCCAGCGCCCCACCCCCCTGTGCTGCAGACCCCGCCTGTCTTGCGGCCGTGCCCTCGGCCATGACCCCCTGCTGTGCCTGCTGCCCCTGCTGTGCTGGCTCCCTAGCAGCCGCTGCTAAGCCCCAGAGCGCTCGGCTGCCGCTCCCTGCTGCTGCTGTGCCCGCTGCACTTGCTGTCGCCTCTGCAGCAGTCACACTGGCGCCTCGCCGTCTCAGCCAAGCAGCCGCGCGGGCCTGCTTCTGCTCGGCCGCCACCACCACCCGCTTAACCACCCGCTCCAGGCCCTCTAGCATGGGCTGCAGGGGCTGCAGTGACAGTGACTGTCCAGAGCTTGCTGCTGCCGCTGCTGGCGCTGTAGCAGCTGGCGGTGCTGCTGGAGTGCTGAAGGGCTGGACTACGGGTACCCAGTTGCGTGGGCCGAGGACCAGCTCTGCTAGCTGCGAAAGGCGGGCTTCCCAGCCAGCGACGCCCTCTCCCCTGAAACTGCTGCCGGCAGCGCCTTCCACAAGCTGCTGTGGCTGCTGGGCCTGCTCTGCCTGCCCGGGCTGCTGCTGCTGCGACGGCCGTCCTCCTGCTTGTACTGGCTCCAATGCCGCCTGCCCCACTGTGGTGGACCCCCAGCTGCTGCTGCTGCTGCGTGCCGCCGCGTGCGTCACGGGCAGCAGGGTGTTGGAGATGCGGCGGCAGATGGGGCAAAGCATCTCGGAATCTCCCGACCTGTCCAGCAGCAGCCGCCCGTCCACGTCTTGGCCGGCTACCAGCCTCCGCCGCAGACTCGCGCTGCGCTAGCAATAAAATGTAGGGAAAGCTGTTACGGCCCCTTCAATGAGGGGCTGAGCACCGCCGCTCAAAGTCAATGAAGCAGCTGTTGGCATGCTCACTGCTGCCCGCTTCCATTGCAGCATCTACCTGCGCAGCCGCAAAGCGCGTGCTGCGCACGGCCAGGCCCCCCCCCCCGCGGCTCCCCCTCCGGCAGGTCATGCACCTGTAGCGCTGGAGGCACTCCTGGTGCAGCATGTGGCCGCAGCACAGCATGCTCAGCACAGGGAAGGCGTCCAAAGGGCTGGCTCCATCGATGTTGCCGCTGACTCCAGGGCCCCTTTGCGAACGAGCAGCTGCTACCATGGGGACTGGGGAGGTTTGGACGTGGGCCTGCATAACACAGCAGGCGTCTCTCAGCCGTGCTATGCTCTGCTATGCCATCCCAGCGTGGACCACCCGCAAATGCCAGCCAACTGTGCAGCCAAGCTGCACAGACCATGGCTGCAGGGCGTAGGAGTGCTTAGGCGCCACCACACGCAGCATGGGCAGCAGCTTCCTACCACACGAATACCTACATCTGGGACAACCCCACATCGCAGCAAAGCCAGAGGACCACGGCACTTGTGCAGGTGCTGCAGGTGGAGACTTTCCCAAGTACCAGTCCCACATATGCCGCTGCACAGAGCCATGCCAGCCCACCTAGCAGGTCACTCACCAGCCAGCCCAGCGGCCCAGCCTCGCCCCCAGCGTGACACAGCGCACATTCCCCCTCCGCTGCCCGCCACCTGGACGGGTGGTGCGCCGGCAACTCCCGCGCTTGCGCGCCCTGCCGCTCCCCGCTCAAGGCTGCTCCGGGGGGTGTGCTCTTAACACCTGGCGCCAGCTTAGCGCCACTATGACCATCGACATCCATGGCGGCTTGACCATGCGGCTCCGGCCCTAGCACATCTGCAGGGGCAACTGGCGGCGGGCCCTGCTGCTGCGCCGAGCCATCCTCCGCTGCATTGTGCGCTGCCGCCGGCAGGGTCGCCGGTGCGGCAGTGCCGGGCGGTGGCAGGCTCCCCTCACTGCTCAGCTCTGAGGGTGCGGGAGAGGCGGGGATGGCCTCCGCTGGGGACTGCCGCAATGCAAACTGCGCCTGCTGTGCCTGCAGGAGCGCACGAGGTGCACGCAACGTGCTTGCTGACCAAAAGTGGACGCTGTGTTGACAGTGACCACGTTTGTGGGCCACGATTGCGGAGCCTGACACGGCAGCGGGTGCACACTACAATGGAGCAGGGCAGCAAGCCACTGAATGATCTGGCATGACTCAGGGCGAGCCACCTGGCGTGCCTTCCCACGCTGAGCATGCCCTGCCCACGACCCTAGACACCCAGCCACCCACCCTCATCTTAGCCAGCATCTTCTCCTTCTTCATGCGGGCACGCTCCCTACGCTGTGCCTCCGCTGCCTGCTGCGCCTGCTGCCCGCCGGCGCTGCCCGGCAGCACCTCATAGCCGCATCCATGCTCTGCCTGCTGACCGCCCTGCGGGCCCTGCTGCGCCTGGTTCCCCTGCTGCTGCTGCTGCTGCTGCTGTGCGGTGGTTTTGACTGATTGAAGCAAACTCTCCAGCACCGGTGCGAGGTATCTGGCACAATCCAGCAGCTCCCAGCCATACTCTCGCCGGGAGGTTGCTTTAGAGCCGGAGGTGTGGACGGGCCCATCGGCTATGTCCTGAAGGGAAGGGCCAAACCTCTTGTGTGGCAATGTTGACGTAGTGAGGCGAATGTGTGACATCCATGCCAGTCTTTGGCAATGGATGATGGGCTTGATGTTGTAATAGCGCAAGGTAGCAAATGGTAGGGAAGGGTGGCGCTGGGAATGCAAGGCTTGGCAGACACATTACATAATGCCCCACCTTCACCATGCTCAGCATTCCCGGCGCAAAACCCGTCTCGGGGTCCCCCTCCAGCAGCTTTGGGAGCCAGGTGGGCAGCCCAGCACCCCCACTGGCCACATCCGCAGTGGCTGAGGCAGCCGTGGGGCTAGCCACGCTATGGATGCTGCCGCCAGCTGGAGCAGCGCTTCCGACGCTTCCCCTGCTACCGCGCTGACGGAGATGGTGCAGCCCTAGAGAGGCCAGGCTGAGGGCCGCCAGCGCTGCATCGTCGGCGGTACCATCTGGGCAGTGGGAAGTACAGTACCGCAGCACCACCCACACCAGCCTGCAGGGTGACGACCACACCTCACACAGTTATCACAGCCTATGGACCCGATACTGCCAAGGGTGAGCCTTGCTGGAAGTCGTATAGTACTGAACTCTTTAATATGTGAACTCGCTCGCCAACAGCGCAGCCCAAGCAAGGCATCTCTCTCGCCCGCAGACCTGTTTCACCCACAGCTGAAAGGTACCTTGAGCGAAGGTATTCCATGGGCAGCTGCACGATGCGCCCAGCGAGCGTAACCAACAGTATGGACCGACACCAGGCCTGACCTGTATATGAAGGGCCCCTCCAGCAAGCGGTTGGCGGCAGAGAGAAAGAAGGGCAGGGGGGTGGCGGGGGGTGCCAGCTGGGCGCGAGGCTGCCAGTAGCCCTGCTGGTGAGCCTCATGCAGCGCTGCCTGCAGCTCCCGCCTGTAGAAACAGCATAAGTGCGTAGAACACCTGTCAGCCCAGTAGACCCATACCTCATCTCTGCTCACATTACCTGCCACCCTACATAAGACAGCTTGCACCCTTGAGGAGGCAGTCAACAAGGCGAGAGGTCACACCCAGTCGGCCAGTCCCAGCAGGGTAGAGACTGACGATAAAGAGGTCTCAGCACCAGACAAGCTGTGCTTGGGGTTGCAAGGGCTCCCACCATCCGCAGTTTGCACTGCACATCCCATCGGCTGTGCGGGGCATGGACGGCAGCAAGACAGAACGGCAGCACAGTGCATGTGCACGTGGCACGGGCAGTGTTGCCTCTAGCCAGCGCAGGAGGACAAGGGCAGGAATTCAAGTCCAGGGTCCAGCCCGCCTAGTACTGCAGAAGCTACTAGCCACAATCGCCTGGCTTGGCCCAGCCCAAGCAAACGGGGCAAACTGGGTAGCGACGAAGGCACACCTGGCTTGGTGTGCGACAGACAAGCCCACCCATTCCGCCCCACCTGGCATAGTGGAAGTAGAAGGGGTCAAACTCCGCCCAGGCCTCCTCCTTCAGGCGGTACAGCCCCGCCTGCTGCTCCTGGGGCCGGCTGTACTGCGCAACTTGCTCCAGCACCTGGCAGTGCACGGGTACCTCAGGTACCTCAGGCGGAAGCTCAGGCTGCACATCAATGAGTCACCTTGCCGAGCAGCACGACTCATCTCCCAGCGCACCGGGTCCCCGCAGCATTTACTGCTCCGCTCATAGCTCAGCTTCTGACTGGGTGAGTACAAACGTGACCCAGGGCACAAAGCACCTAGCTCCCATGCCGTAATGAGTCAGTCATGACTCACCTCATCCAGCCTGGCATGGTGACTCATCTCGTAGCTCAGCTCCTCCACCAGCTGAGAGTGCGAGCGCGGGCCCTGCGCCAGCGCGTGCACCAGCGTGCGCCGCAGCAGCACGGTGTCGCTGGGCGGCAGCCACAGCCAGCGCTCGCGCAGCAGCGTCACCTGCGCAGCACAAATGCACGGGTGGTGGTGGGCACATGGCTTGCATGGAGCACCAGCAGCAGCAGCAGCGCTGGGGTCAGTTTGTCGGCTGGCGAGTCACAGACACCGCATGCGCCAGCAGCGCCACCTGCAAAGCAGAGCACATGAAGGGTGCGAAGGTGAAATCAGCAGAGCTGGCTGTGTCTAACTTTAGAGTCAACTGTGGTGGAAACGGCGTGTCTCCTATGCCTATGCAGCGTCTGGGCAGCAGTCACGGACAGCACATAACCTGGATCTGTGGCCGAGGCATACATTACTAGTATATCTATAGGATGGACTTGCGGCGTACTGGCTGGCTTTGCCGCAGGGGCTTGCGCGGGAAAGCATAGTGGGTGCACGCCAGCCTTCTGAGTAGCAATCATGTCCCCTCAAGGGCTGCGGACGTACACAGCTCCTACCCAACAGTATGATGTAGGTCAACAGCAATCTGACTATTAAGGAATCTGACCATGCTGCCGCAAGGGCCCACGATTGGGGCGGCCACCAAAACGGGGCCAGGATGGCTTATGCCCGCACACCACGGAGTGTAAGTACCATTCCCTAATGGCAGTCGGCACCGACCACCAGCGAACCAAAGCACCAAGCGGGCGCGGTCCGGGCCCGCACATGCCTCACCAGCAGCCGCAGTCCGTCGGTGAAGCACTGGACCTGCCGCCCGCCATCCCCTGCCAAGCTTCGAGCTGCAGCCCCCAGGGCCCCCTGCAAGCACGCCAGCGAAGGAGCATGCTTATGTGCGCATACCCAACAGGCTGCCGATTGATCCCAGCTGGTCACAACAGGTAACTGTATGCAGCAGCATAGCCGCCAACAAGGGAGCTGTCCGGACCGGTCAGTCCAGGGTGCAGGACTCATGCAATCTGGAGTTAATACATACGGCAGGACACAAACCGCAAACCTGCAGAGCCGACGGTCCCCCGACTGCGCTCATGACAACTGCCGTGCACACAGCCTCGCCGCCAAAGGCGCTCAGCATCGCCATGATGACCCTGCACAGCATGCACAGCGGCACCCTGTCACCAATGCTTGCCTGTCACACCCTGGGACTGCTAAACACACACGCTCCAGCACATTATCCATCACCCGCCTACCACAGGGAAGCCAGTCATACACCCGTCATCCCGCCATGTGAGACGGAATGCGACCGGGTCAACAAGACAAGCCCCTTGCCACCCTTGACTGTCTATAGTAATCGCCCATGATAAGCACATGAAGAGCATATGAGTTATGCTGCCCACCTGTCAGGGTCCGGCGCTGTGGCCGCCCAGGCTTGCAGCATCAGAAGATCCATGTCAGCTGCATGCTCATACCTGCATATCCATATGAATTACTAACCATTTCACTGCATGTCTGGTGGTTTCCTTTGGCAAATTAGCCTCCACGGCAAATCAACCTCCACAGCAGTTCAAAATGAAGCTCCAAGTACTACCACTTACAAGGACCTGTGGCAGAACCACAGTATCAGGTTGGGACACGGGCACCGTCATCGCCAAGTCTGCCACTTATGCCAGTTGTAGAGACTACCACCAGTCCCTTGGCTGAGCAGCAAGCTGCTTTCAGCTACTGTCAGTGCTGCGCGCACGGGGCCTACCAATAGTGGGACTTGTAGGTAAACTCCAAGCGCACAACTTCTTCTTGCATCTACTGTCAGTGCTGCGCACACATGGCTCACCAATAGTGGGAGTTGTAGAAGAACTCCAAGCGCACAACTTCATCCCCGTTGCGCACCCACAGCCCGTGCCGGATCTGCAGCAAAGCAGGCAAGCCTAAGCACGGCAGGAGGCTTGCACTCGAGCAACTGTCATACTACTATTGCTCCTTTCCAGCTTCAGGTGGCGGGCCTTCATAGGAGAGCAAATGCTGGCCACTGTACTGCCTGGCTTCATCACTGCGCTGGCAGCTGGGCAGGTGCTAGTGTAGTCAGCCACGTCACAAGCCATGGTCGACCAGTAGAAACGCCTGCTTAGCAGCTCTAGGGACTTACCTCGTCCCACATGCCCCGCAAACGGAGCGCTGTGACGTTTGTGGGGGAGCTCAAGGCAGCCACAAGGAGCCTCGCAGTTCAACACCGGCCCTTGGTGCTGCCAGCTGACCAAGCCAGGCATCTACAAACACGTGTCTAACCTCTAACAGGCGTATCAGTCTAGTCCTGGGGGGCTCTCTAGCAGGCCCACAGCCTGCGACATGAATCTTACTCAGGGACTACATATCAACACATCAAGATTATAGCTCCACTTCACACCTGACTCATCCATGCCAGCACCCGCAGGGGCCCCAGAGCCATCAGCGCCAGCGCGCTCCCCGCCCCCTGTGCCTGCTCCTGTGGGCCATGCTGCTGCTGCTGCTGCTGCTGCTGCTGCTCAAAGGTGTCCAGCTGGCCTGGGCGGGTGAGCACACCCGGGGCCTCAGTCAGCAGGGCGCCGGCGCCCCTCAGGGTGCCGCAGCGCTCTGCCACGCTCTGCGGGAGGCCCGGGAGGGAGGCTAGGTAGAGCATGGCCGCTAGGAAGGAAGCCGCCAGGCGGTTCAGCGGCAGGTGGGCAGAGACCTGCACGCAAGGCCACCCAGGAGCCCTACTTGGGAAGGAAGCACTTCTTCTCCCTCCTGGTTGCAGCCTCGCAATATCTCCTTTCATGTTGGTTCCCTAGAAGACAAACTAAGCCTAGGAAGCAAGCCGGCAGGGCAGCAGGGCGCTGCTGCCTGGGCTGCCGGATTGGTAAAGGTGACCCTTCCAAGGTGGCCCTCTGCGAGATATTCGAGGCGCTGCCCCACGGGAGGTGCACGCAAGGACAGGAGGATGGGCCAGGACCCCCAGCCCAGTCCACCCATATACCTAACAGTGAAGCTGCACTATACCTTGACTTGCGTTCGGCAAACCAGACAGATATCACCAGTCTATCCTACACCGGCCAACAGCGAACCAACATCCAAGCCAGGCTCGGTAGAGCTGAATCAGACAGAAACTTGACCAACAGCAGGGGCTGCAGCCACCCTCGTCCGCACCTGGCCTCTGTCTCCTCCCGACAGCAGCTCGGGCCACAACTGCAGCAGCAGCCTGTCCACAGAGCCACCCCCAGGCCGTGCATACATGGGCCTGGAGGTGCGTGTCAGGTCCTCCCACCAGGCGCACGCTTTCGCGGCGCGGCCCAGCGTCCTGCCAAGCGCTGCCTCCAGGCCTTGCAGCGCTTCTGGGAGCCGAGGGTCTACACATACGCAGGCAAGCAAAACAGGCCTGGGTGCATACTTGCTAGTGCCGAGCTTGGCTAGCAAGAGTGGTATGCGGAGGCACTCAGCCAGGGCTTCTGAGAAAAGGCTACGTCCTGAGGCTGCCCCTTGGCAGCCGGGAGCCGAGGCCTGCATGCTAAGGAACAGCCCTTGGACGCAAAAGAGCTGGCCAGAATGTCGCCTGCTTAACCTTACACAGTGGCTCCAAAAAGGCTTCCAAGCACTGCTGCACTAAGAATACCGAGGGTCTGCAAGCATATCGGCGAATGAATGCAACCAAAAGGTGGATGCACGCCTTGTGAGAGAGAGAATCCATATGGTACCGAGATGGTGCTGCGCGCCACCTTAGGACCTGGCACAGCAGGGTCCAAACCTGACCGACCGTGGATCACACTTGCACCACACACCCGTCATACAGTCATTTTTGCTGACCCCACGTCATTTCTGCG
>BBXU01000705.1:0-39370 GCA_001598975.1 Parachlorella kessleri | reverse complement strand
CCCCCCCCCTAAAAAAAAAAAACGCACCACGTCCACAGACCTGTAGTCATCCACACAACAACGCCGGCAGACAAGCACCCCCTACATGCAGCCGCCCTGCCTTTTCACCTACATCCCCACCCACACTGGGCAGAAAAGCGCCCGTGACAGCTGGACAGCCGTCACCATAAAACGACCCCAAGAAGCAAAGCGTCACCTGTGGCAGGCAGCTCCAGGAGAGGGTGGAGCAGGCCTGACTTGAGGAAGTGCGCCAGGTGGACCTCCAGCTGTACAACGTACACCCAGGCGGTACGCTCGTACACCACATGGTCGCCCAGCTGGCGCCTGCGGGGCGCCACGACGCGCATGCTGTCGCAGTCCAGCGCTGGCGCACGCTTTGCGCGCTTACACGCAGCCGCGGTGCTGTGCTCTCGGGCGCAGCCGCGCGGAGGCCCGATGCTGCACGGCTCCCCCCCAGCGCCCCAATAGAGATACGATCATCAGGGAGACAGCAAGTCCGCTGCAGAAGCCACCCAAGCTTTTGCCGTCAAGACTGTAGCAGTGCCTTGCACTGTTCACCACCCACCTGTAAGGGCAGGCCCCCTGCACCATGCTGAAGCAGCGCAAGATGCCATCCAGGGCGTCAGCCATGCCCCGGCGCCCCGCCTGCTGTGCCTGCTGCGGCTGCCGGGCACAGCGCAGCAAGTGCAGCGCGACCGAAGCGTGGTCCATCAGCATGTGGATGTCCGCGCCCATGCGCAGGTACCGCCTCTCTGCAGTGAGACAAAAGGCGAGTCAAGGACTTGCAGGTCTGCACGGACCACGAAGGACCCTGTGTGAAGGGTGCAAAGGAGGGTAGGCAGGGCAGGCTGAGTTCAGGATGTCATATGGGATGGCATGACCTAGCTGGGACTCAGCCATGTACAAGGCCTGCCCCTCAGCCCTGCCCAGCATCTGTCAATTAGGCTTCACAACCAAATACCTCACCAAACTTGCCGCTGTTACGCACGCGGAACGCTGGGTGTACAGCCTCTGCAACTGTCAGTGGACAGTAGGCAGACCAGGGCCTCACTGAGACGAATCTGCACGGCCCACCTCGGATGTCTGCACTCTCGCCGGACACAAGGTCCGTGGCTGGGTCCACTGACTGGCTTAGCAGCCTCAAAAAGTCAGTCAGCAGCCTGTTCAGGAGCTGGGACTCCACTACCAGCCGCAGCGTGGCCTCCTGTAGCGGCAAGGGAGTTGCTCTTGGTCAACTCTTAGTCAACGCTGTGCATGCTGCCCTCCAGGGGACCCTCACCGCACCAGTAGGGTCCCCAGCTCCCTTGCCTCCAGCAGACATGACGGGTGGGACATGCTGAACGCTGGGGAAGCTGCTCCTGGTCGGCTGCATGCATGCTCTGCTACAAGATGATCCTGCCAGCAGCCGCTATACCCGCTTAAACCCTCCACCAGCGAAAGCGGACCCACAAGACAAGGGTCGATAACTTGGAGGGCAGACTGTCCAGCTCACACGCGGCTAACGAGGTCATACTTGGCCGCGGGTTACAGCAACTGCGGAGAAGCCCTAAAGACCTGCATCTGTACCTCTGAGTTGAATATCTGCACAGTAAGGCGGTCCATGGCCTTGGCAATGGGGTGCTGCTTGGGGTGTGCGGCCATGGAGGCATAGAAGGGCAGCAGCGCCGCCCCAAAACTGAACTTGAAGTCGGGGTTGTACAGCAGCAGGATGAAAAAGGTGACTGCCTCCTGCAACACAAGCGACACGGCAGGGCTGTCAGGCCGGGGTGTCCACGCAATACCCAGGTCAGTGGGAGTCTCAAGGGTGCCTTCTCACTGGTTGTGCACCACTAAAAAGTGACTCAGAGGGCTGACAGGAGCCAAGCCTGGCCCTGCCCTTCGCCGCCCCAGTCATTCATGCAGTGCAAATATGAGAGAGAGATTTAGCAGGAGGGTAGCCCCAGGCCCGCCTAGGTCGGTAGGTAGCAAGCCACCAGCCGAAGGCTACCTGCTGCTGTGCACGACACGTAAGAAGCGACCCTGCCCCCCCACCATTGCTGTGGCACAGCAGTGGTCCCACCCCTGCCTAGCTTCGACTCCATAGCAGACAATGGAGAGGGAAGCAGGAGCACTCGCCTGGATGAGAGCCCCATCCCAGGGAACTGTGGATTGTGCCACAGAGGACAGCCACACCTCCAGCAGAGACTTGGCCGTCTCCGGGAGACCTGCAACAGATTCAGAGTCGCGCCAGCAGGTCTTCGAGAGGGATCTGTAGCAGGATCTAGGTCGTGGTAATGGCCAGACTGCAGCCCACCGCGGCTGAGTGGGAGGGCTGCAGCAGGCTGACAAGGCGGCCCCCAAAGGATCACATGCCTCTCCAGCCCAACAAACCTTACAATAGACCGACTCTGCAGCAGCCATCCCCTACCAGCCCACGCTGCAGCACAGCTCAAAGGAGGTATCCATGCCCCCACAAAGTCAAGCCTAGCATCCCCATCCCACCTTCCAGGTGGTTCAGCCGGTCACCCTCCCCCAGCTCCTGCCACAGCCTAAGCGCCTCCTTCTCATACCATGCTGCAGCAGCACCAACCGCCCCATCGCTGCCAGCCTGCAGGGGCGCTGGGCCTGCTGCCGCTGGTGTGCTGTGGCTGCTGTGCTCCTCTGCGGCCTGGCGCGCTCCAGGGCGAGCTTCTGTGCCTGGGCACCCGCTTAGAATCTCGTGGCAGAGGATGTCACGCAGGGCGGGAACCGCGGCCACCTACGACAGTCACAAGCTGCGTATGATGCCGTCCGTTATACACACAACCGAGGCAAGGCTGCGCATGGTGATGGTTTCCGGTGGAGGCTTCCATGGTCCCAACGACACGTGGCCACCACCACGCATGCCCGAACCTGCCCAGGGAGTCGTAGCAGAGTGCACACAGGCACGCCATGCCGGACGCCTTTTCAGTTAATGTGCCTGCCCACCAGAAGCAGGGCAAATCGTAACCAAGCGCTCTCTCGCACCTGGGACAGCCACTGCAGCATGCGCAGCGGGGCGACAATGGGGCCCTCCACCCAGCCCGGCCCGCCGGCATGCACCTCAGCCCGCCGGCGAGCCGCGCTCTGGAGCTGCTGCCGGGAGGTACCGCCAGGCGGGACCCACCCCTGAGTGGCAGCCGCGTCTGCAGCTTGGGACGAACACACACAGGAGGGCAATGTCATTGCGCCTTGGGGGTGTGCTGGCCTGGACCTTCAGGGTAGGCAGCCTCCTACAGCGTTGCGGAGGGCAGACAAGGTGGCAGTGTCCATCTAACAAGACCCACTGATATCATATGGTGTCGCCCTGCCAGGCGAGCCTGCGACCCGCATCCAGCAGCAGCAGTCATCGCCGTGCTCCCAGGGCTCACCTTCCGCTGCCAGCAACGCTCTAAGCAGGGCCCAGCGCAGCACCCGCTGTGCTATCCCCCTCTCGCCGGGTGCTAGCTTATCTGTTGCATCGTGTTGCCCTGGCCTGAAGGGCAACAGCATGCGGTGGATTTCTGGATGCATGGCTCCATGCTGTGGGAACTGCTTGCAGCACTGAACGCCCAACTAGAGCAAGTCTAACTGATCTTGGCAAGGGCATCAGGCTGATGCCCCGGAACATAGGGTGGACCACAATGATGCCGGCGTCTCTCATGTCATGCTTGCCTAAGCTTGCTACCAAATTGTTAATACAACCACCCTACAAAGCCCATGAGCATCACCCACAACAGGCAAAGCACCTGTGCGTGGGGCAGCAGCCCGCCTCCCTCCAAGACGCTAGGTCCCCGCAGTCGCAGCAGCCACCAGCATCACTGATGTACATTTGGTAGTCATGGCCCACGTGGTTGCCAGCCTGTACAAAAGCCTCACGCGTTATGAGATGCACAACACCTTGAGAGAAGACGCTCGTCATGTACACGAAGCAAATGAACACCGACCATTGATGGCAAGCTTGAAAAACCCAGGCTCAACCATGCCCTCGCAGCTGCAACCCCAACTGCTTGAGGCAGTTGCAAGGCAAGTCGTTGCGGTCACCTTGAAGCAGTTCACGCAGACGGCACTCGAGGGGGTGATGCCACAGGTTCGACACCTGTAGCGGGCACAAAGACGTGCCATGCCGTTGTGTGCTGCAGGCGAGTATTTGGAAGCGCAGGAAGTACACAAGCCTCGCCTACTCCTCCCTCCAGCCTTGCGTTCCCATCACAAGCACACCATGTGCCCACTGTCTTCCAGGAGATGACAAATCTAGGCCATACTAAGAGGCGGGCCGGCAACGACCTGTAGGCGATTGTGCCAGCGGTCCACACAAATGTGCAGGGCGCCCCGGCGCCGCCTTGCTGAGCCTCGTGCAGATATGCCTGCCAAGTCGCACAGCCGCGCTGTACAGCCAGCAGCCACTCAGCACCCTGCATATTGCGTAGGACCCCAGGTAACCATCACCGCAGCTGCAACCAAGATGAGCTGCTGGGCTTCTTTGGGCGAGTCTTTCACTGCCTACAGACCAGTATTGAATCACTTTCCCAAGAGCAGTGTTAAGAAGAAAAGGTTAAGGAAGCTCCTACGACTCTCCCTTCACCCTACATTGGTGCTGGACATGCTGCCTGACCTGCACGGCGTCTTTAAGGGAGCCTGCAGGGCCTCGACCCTTCTTGTTAGCAGCAATTGCAGCCTCGGGGAGTTGTGATGGCGCTCTACCCTCCATGTGTCGGCCCTTGGATTACTTACAGCGCATCACGGCCTTGCGCGGTAGTAGAAGCGAGCTTTCGTCAGTCTAAACGTTTTGGACTCATATCAGTGCCGTAAACCTGATCCAATGGTCATTTTGCCAGTGCACTGCAAGTGTCCTCCCTGGCACGCAGCATGGGAAGCAGGACCTGCGAGCACTTCATTCATCTGCCCAAGTGCACTTGATAAAGTGTAAGTGCAATATGTAATTTGCGATAGAGCTGCTCTGTCGAGCTCGATGGAGAAGCGGTCTTCGCCTGTCATGGTCGCTCAAAGCAGTGGACAGGTTCTGGGCACCCCTATCACTTCCCTCCCTGCCTTCACCCCTTTGTCCATCCGGCGCGGCAGCTCTGCTCACAGCCGGGGCTCCTCCATGGTCGATGGCAAGGCGTGCCCGGTTGCTGGGGCCTCAGATGGGCTCCCCACCATGCTCCTGACGCCCTCCTTTGCGAACCGGGGCTTTGTTACGCGCTTCAGCCCACTTGGCCCAGCTGCAGCCAGAGACGGCCCAGCAAGAACAGAACGAGGGCACCAGTTAATAGCAGCCCTTGACACAGCTGCAACGCCGCTCACCTCAGCCAAGAGCGGGACGGCGATCAGCAGCCAGGCCCGGCAGGTGTCACCGCTACTGTGGGAGCAGCATGGCCGGCGCCTCAGCGCTCCTAGCGGCTACACCGACACTGCAGGTGTGGGCTGGGCGTGTCCAAGGTCACTGACAGACCTTGGCAGCGACGTGGCAAGGACCTACCATCACTTGCTAGGCTAGCTTCCTTAACCCTGCCTTAGCCGCACATATCGTTCCTCTTATCTGCCTGCGGCTATGGCGAGATGAGTTCCGTCCTTGGTTGGGGGGTGGTTTTAGCAGTGCAGCCTCGGCCTGCCCCTCCCATGCAGCCTCCGAGGCCGCCACACCTTCCTTCCAGATCCAGGCCCCCAGCGGGCTGACAGACAGTGAGGGCGAGAGCGACGGCGAGGGAGGTCAGGAGGCAGACTCTGGCGCTTCCTGGGACAGCCGCCGCCGCGGCAGCCTGGGGGCAGCGGGCCTGCGGCCGCTGTCGCCGGCAGAGGTGGCGCTTGCCGAGCTGACTGCGAGGCTGGAAGCGCAGCTACAGGTGGGGCCTGGCGTCCGTTTGATGCCTGCCGGCGTCGTTCTGCATGGGCGAGCTGGGACGCTGGATGTCTGCTGCGATTGCAGTGTGGGGGCTTGAGGAGTTGCAGGAAGGCAACCACAATCAGCTTTCCCTTGCGATTAGTGTGTTGATCGTAAGGGAGGGCATACGCAGCAGCATTTGGGCACTGGGTTGCTGCGTTTGCCTGGGTTTGAGCAGACCGTGACTTGACTTCGGCTGTCTGAGTGTCGCTGCAAACCTGGCTACAGTGCTGCTGGGCGTCTGCTGAAAATGTCTGAGTGGCGGCATGGTGGTACTGGGTGCCTGTCCTGACGTTTTTATAGCCACCTTGGAAGGGCTTGGGTTCCAAAGGAGCTACAGCACACCTGCTGGCCTGCGGCTCCACTGAGCAGGAAGCAGCAGGGGGAGTCCCCTGAGACCTTTTTGCAACTTCAGACGTCTCCATCACCCGGCATCGGCTTCCCAAAAGAGCTGGGCCGTCAAGTCTGAGGCATCGCGGCCTCGGCACAATCCATGCACGCACTTGGGCCTGCTGCAGGTGCAAGGGCAGCTGCGGGTGGCGCGGCTTGAGCGAACCCTGCTGGAGTTGGATGCCGAGGAGCTCGAGGCCCAGTTGGGTGCGCAGCGGGAGCGGCAGAAGCAGCAGGTTGGGCACACTGGTGGGGTTGACAGCCCTGGTTGTGCGGTTTCCAGCTACGGTGCACAGACAGTATGAAGATGGATACTGCTTTACGGGAGGCCGGTGGGTCAATGAACTGTAGGGTGTTGAGCAAATCGAGGTGTCATCCAAGCAGCCTCCCAGCTGCTGGCTTAGACGAGCCTGTGACCGGTTGTTAGACATACGTACTTGAGAACACCGTACTGTGTATCTCAGCAAAGAGCACCAATCGACATGGTGTATTCTGGCAAGGCTGGTGTTCTCCATGTCCTGGGCTGCCTGCTTGCAGGCGGAGGTGGCAAAAGCCGACGAGGCGCAGCGGGCTCAGCAGGCACAGCAGCGGCAGCAGCTCCTGGCCAAGCTGCGTGCAGAGCATGACCAGAAATCCAGAGAAGGTGAGGGGCTTCCTTATGGCCCTTGCTTCCTATGATTCCTTCGCCATGCACCCACCTGGTGCTCCCCCTATGCTGTCAGTGCTCCGTGCCTGCCATGTGAGGACGCCAGAGGTAAGGGGGTCCGACTTGCTAGTTGTACTTATACCCGCGGCTGTCTGCTATGCCTGATGGCCCAGCGGCTTGTGCCTTCAGAGCACACAAGGGAATGCTGGCATTTCTGGTGGTTGTGAGACCAAGAGGCCACATGGTTCATTCTTTCTGCTGTGGTCTAGACGGCTTGGTGGCGGTGTTGGGATTTCACCTAGCCCACCGCCCACCATCTGTTCACTCTTTTTCAGTCTTTCCCTTGTCTCTCCTGCAGCCCAGGACCAGCTGGCTAAGAAAGAGGAGGCAGCCAGAGCTGAAGCACAGCGGCAGAAGCGGGAGGCTCAGCGGCGGCAGCAGGAGGCACAGCAGGCGCAGCAGGAAGCAGCCGAGGCGCAGCGCGCAGAGCAGGCGGCAGCGCAAGCGCAGGCGCAGGCGCAGGAGGCATCACGCAAGACGCAGGACGACGCAGCTGTTGCAGCGGCTGCTGCATTAGAGGCACAGGCGAAGCAGAAGGTGTTGTGGGGAGCCCTAGACTTCTTGATGGAGTCAGGAGTGGTGACAGTCGCAGGTTGTGATGTGGCGCAACGATCTTGTGAATGTTTAAGCAGGACATTGTGCAGCAATAATGCTGTTAGTGGCTTACATCCCAGCAAGGCAAATGAAGTGCTCCTGCTGAGCGCAGGCAGCGGAGGCTGCAACAGGTGCCGAGAAGGACCACCACGCGGCGGCGGCGGCGGCAGCGGCGGCAGGGGTGGTAGCCCCACCTCAGGAGCCTTTCCCTGAGCGGGTGTCGCCATCCGCCGCCCAGTGGCGCCTACACTGTGCGGAGCGTCTGAAGGCTGCGCAGGTAAGCGCGGCAGAGCTGCTACTGAGGAGCCACGCTGTTCCTAGGGCTCTCTCACTTGGCAAGGAGTGGCTGGGGCTCTGTTGCCAGGCAGCATGCCCTCAAGACTGCTGCTTCGATGCGTGGTCAGGTAGAGGCTGCCTGGGCAGGAGACCTGACACAGCAGCGCGATGCCTTCGCCAACCTCACTGGAATGAAAGGCACCCTAACAGTACCTTCAAGCCCACAGGCCTCCTCTCGCTGCCTGACACTACGCTGTGCGACGTGCAGGACCTAGTCCGGCCCTTTGTTGAAGACCGGGCCATGAAAGATAAGAAGCGCAGCATAGACAAGTTTGTCACTCTCAATGTGCAGCAAATTGCCGCCACCCTGGACCAGGTGAGAGTGATGACACCCACCGGGGCGCAGCAGGGGAGGGTTATCTACACTGCGCCCTGCTTGGTGTCAGGGCCAGCCATCACATTTGTGAACGTGAAGCTAAAAGGCCACTGAAGCGGCTGGCAGGGCGGAGGCATGATCCGTCGGGCGAGCCTTGGGGTGCATGTGGGAGGAAAAGGCCGCGCTAGATGAAGACCAGTCCTGCTGACTGTCACAGTCGGGCACTGCTTCAGTTTGTGGGTATATCGGACTGCAGCCCTGCACAAGCTTTTTCAGGCCAGTGGCAGCAGGCTGCTGGATGTGGATACCTAACTGACACCACTGTGCAGGTGCGGGCCAAGGGTCTGGCCCTGGTGCATTTCATGAGTCAGCAGCAGGGCGCCCAGCGGGCCTACGCGCTGCTCACGCTAGCCAACAAGCTGCTCAGCCAGTGCGAGGCGCAGGTACGTGCATGAGCGGCGGTTTGCACGTGTGGGTGAGTGGAGAGGCGGGGTTCCCTTGGGGCCCTCTAGCTAACAAGCTGCTCAGCCAGGGGGAGGTGGACCACTGTCAGGTCGGACGTCTTCCACAGCGAGGGGCGAGTGAACCACCCTCCTGAAGGACAGGGTGTGCAAGCAGCGGACAGGCAGCATGTGGGCACTCCCCGTGGGGTTGGGCTTGCATGCTAGCTGTCGGTGAGGTGGCCTTATCATGTGATGGCACGGGGCCAACCTCAAGTGTGTTGTGGGTGGGGTGGGAGTGAGAGGTTGGGGGCTGTGTTCCCTTAGCACCATTGCACACTTATTGGCCAGTCCAGAACACACACCACTGCATCTATGCATCTATGGCCACAGCGCCGCGCAAGCTGCTCATAGCACTGCCCCCTAGTACCACCTCCCTTGCTCCTGTTCCTGGGTGCTGCCTGCACCCGCACTAGCTAGGGTGGTCCACCGCCTCTCAACCTCTCAACCGCCCGCCGCAGGTCACCCGGCTGCACCCGTTTGCCTTCCCCCTTGCTGAGGTGGCGGTTGCGGTGGCGTCCGCCCACCCCGAATTTGTGGAGCTGCTGGTGGGGAGGCTGCACCAGGTGGGTGTCAGTGTGTGTGTTGGGGTGGGGTGGGGGGGGGAGGGACGTAGAGAAGGAGAGGATGTGGGACAGACGGACTTGAGATGGGTTGGGGTGTGGGTGCTGTGTACCCTTGCGGCGTCCGTCTGGGCATGGAGGTGCAGGGAGACAGGCCTAGGGTACCTGTGATGTTTGGGGTGTGGAATGCTTGTGAAGTGCTCAAAGTTGATAGTGGGAGCGGGGCCGGGGGAGCCTCCTGTATCGTCATTGTAGGAGGAGTGGGTAGGTCCCCTGTGGGATGTCTGCTGGAGGCAACCTGCCCAGGATGCTCCTCACGCCGGTTCTGTTCCCCCCCAAGTGTGCAGGTTTGCATCCTCTCCGTGCCACAGTACTACTCATTCAAGCAGGGCGGCAACGAGGATGAGTACCTCAAGAAGATGGGGTACAAGTTTGTCACCGATGAGGACACTGGCCAGGTCAGGCAGGCCTGGCAGCTGCCCGGCAATCAGACCCTCTGGATACCAAGGCATGCTGGAAACAGTGCAGGTGCTCCAGCGGCATCCCTTAATATGGAGGGGGGCAGGCGGGATGGGGATATCCCCCACAAGCGGCAGTGTGTCAGGCTACTGCTACTGGCGTTGGGGCGGTGGCGGAGTCACTTCCCTTTAACAACATATATGGGGAGCAGGTGACAGCATGCAGGGGCGCCAGGATTGATAGCGAGTGCCACCAGCTGCCACCGCATGCCTCGGCAAGCTTGCCGCCCACGCGAGTCCCCACACGCCGGGTATCGGCACCTGCAACCCTTCAAGGCAGGTTCCAGCCCCCTGCCTGCTGCAAGCCCCCCCCCTGGGTGTCTGGTGCCTGCAGGTGACTAAGGAGTCCACCGACGACTTTGTGGGGCGCATGCAGGGCTACGTGCTGCTGCTGGCGGCCGTCACCCAGTCCGACAACCCCGCCAACCCGCATGGGCTGGCACAGGCGTGGGCATACATTGCCAGGTGGGGTGGGGAGCTGTCAGGTATTAACAATCCTACCACACAAATGCCGGCATCAGCTCCCTGGCAGCAGCAGACCGGTGGCTCGCTGCAGGATCGTGGGATTAACAGTGACTGCCACTGCCCTGTAGGCTGCTCAATGCTCTGCCAGCCAACCGCATCACGGCCACCGCGCTGGATGCATTCCTCAAGGTGGCCGGCTACCGCCTGCACGGCACCTACCGCGGGCAGTTCATGAAGCTGCTGCGGGTAAGTGCATGCGCGCTACTGGCCTGGGCTGGATTGCGGCTATGGGCGGGACTTGCTTGGGGAAGTACTGGTCATGTTGGGGTCGGCAGAGTGAACGAAAGATACTTGTAGTTGGTTGGGACTGACTTGCTCTACTTCACGCATGGTGTGCGCTTGAAAGGCTTGCCTAGGCGTTTGAGCCAGTAGGTGCTCCCTAAGGCTCGAGGTGTCGCTGCTCCGAGTCCTGCTGCATGCTCCCTGGTGTGTGTGGGGGAGGGGGGGGCTCAGTTCACTTAAACTGGCTTTGCCTAGACTCAGTAGCTAGGCCACAGTAGCAGAAGAGCAGGAGAAATGAAGCTGGGTACTCCCTCCCTGCTTGCCTGCAGTACATTGACAGCGAATTCCTAGGGCACCTCTCCAAGCAGAACGACCCAGACGCCAGGGCTGTGTTCACCCGGATTCAGACGTACTTGAAGACTGGCAGGTTTATGCGGCCGCCGGAGGGGCGAGACATGCCCCAGTCAGATGCATCCAGCTATGACAGGGCATGAGGATCGGATGCTATCAGCCGTGGCAGTGTTGAAGATCTGGCGCTAGCCGTCGCTTTCATGGATAGGGCAGCTTGACTTCTCGGCTTGGAACGCTACTCCGTAACACTCAGCTAGTGAGTTGCCTGGGATTCCAGCTGTGGCTGGGGTGGCAACCAACAGCGATTGGAAATTGGCTGGGAGCGCTAGCCAAAGGGTCTTACAGCTTTCATAGTCCCAAACTGCAAAACCTGTGTTGCAAAAATGCACCGAGGGTGGCTCGTGACATCCCTGGTACAGGCCAGTTTATGAGCCGGCCTGATTGCCTGCCCTTAACCGTACCCGGCTCATGTCAAAGAATAGCTGTGCATCTTGGGTGCACGTCTTGGCAGCAGGTACATTTTTAAACATGGGACTAGGCAGCGTAACGCCAATTCCTGGCAGCTTCATCAGGCACAGCATGCACGGTGTGCCACAGTGCAGCTGGCAGGGCAGCCGGGTCTGTTGTGCGCGGTAAGGCAACACGTTATATTGGTTGGGTTCATCACTCATCTCTTGCTGAAGAAAGCAGCAATGGACTTCTGTCCGGTAGCAGCCCCCTGCAGCAAGCGCAATACCTGCTTTGTTGAGAGTGACGGGCGTACACATGCTGGACAGCCGAGCAAATGTGTCTCATGATATGTGCTCTGGGAAACCCATTCTGCTGACCAACCTCCATGACCCACAACTGGCAATCCCATTACCAAGCTACCTCCCTCCATGACCTCGCGCTGCCTCCGAACCTGCTCCCTTCAGGTCCGTACATCGCACCTTTTTCTTGCCTCCGGCCGCAGAACCACCTTTGGCGGCAGCGCCCTGCTTGACACCCGCCGCTGCGGCAGGCTTGGCCTGCTGCTGCTGCACAGGGGGAGGCTGCTGGGCCGGGGGCTCTGGCTCGCCTTCACTCTCCTCCTCTGACACCATCTCAGTCACCTCCTCGCCGGCATCATTGTAGTATGTGCGCATGACACGCCTGCGCCGCTTTGCGCCTGCAGCGTGAAGCGGTGAGACAGGACATCGGCGCCTGGCCATGTACGGCGGGCGGAAGCAGCGACAATGGCCAGTCCGTGCATGCTACTAGTACCTACCAGACCGCGCAAGAGCCAACGTTCAGCCCGTATAGCTCCTCAACTACTAGTTTACACACAAATCCTCACTCACCAGGCTCCACTGGTCGCAATTTGACTGTCCCAAACTTGGGCCCCTGTTGCTCAACCTGGGACGGCAAGTCCGCATGGTCCTCCTGCATACTGGCCCCGTCCGCCGCTGCTACTGTCCCACCGTCAGGCTCCTCCTGCGCTGCTGCCGCTTTCTTCCGCTTCTTCTGCCCGGCTGCTGCCTGCTTGATTGCTGCTGCCCCTGCCCCTGCAAGGAGCACGGAGCAAACACCATGTCCACAGGACTGCAGCGCATTGGGAAAGTGAACAAACTGCTGTGTCAGTGGCCTAAGCTCATCTTGGGGGCAGACCTACTGGCTCAGAACTCCAAGCAGGCCAAAGAGCACACCCTTTCCTCAGCCCTGTTTGCACGGTTCTCTCCTACCCCATTCTCTCCTCCCCCCCGCACCACCTGCCACCACGTCAGCAGCTATGCTGCTGCTGCCATCTACAGACACCATCAATCCAGAGTGTTGTTCCCTTGAGTGATTCTTGGTCAAACCATTGAGACCTCGAATGTCATCATGATCCCAGGCCTCCCATGCAGCCTACTCCCCAGCATGCCAGCTGGCTACACCCCGGGCTGCAACGGTGCACAAGGAACTCACCCTTGCTCTTGCCGGCCTGAGCCTTGGCCTTCTTGCCCTTTCCAGCCTGCTCATCAACCTCCATGGGCTCCTCTGCCTGGCCCTGAGGCTGTTGAGACTGCTGCTGCGGGCCAGAGGGTTGAAGGTCGTCCTCAAAGTCGCTCTCATGCATCAGGCTAGCCTGTAGGCAGCATTTAAGCAGCGGTTTGCTGCCGCTACCATGTTGAGAGGTGGCTTTTGCCCTCAAGCAGGTCGGCACCCTGCCTCACTGCCTCAACTGGCCAACAAGCCTGGTCACCTGTACATGTTGTAGCCTATGTATCCCACCTGCATCCTTGTGGTAACATAAGGCATTGCGGCAAATTGCCTCACCCAGAACGGCATAGATAAGGTAACGCGCACGTATTGTCAGCAGCTATATTCGTACCTTAGGCTTTTTGGAGGGCTGCGCTGCCGTGACATCCTCCTCTTCCCAGCCGCTGTTGCTGTCAGAGTCGTCAAGAACCTGCTGCCGTGCTCGAGACTTGGCTGCTTTGCCGCCCTGCTGCTGCTGCTGTGCTGGCCCCTCATCGTCAGCTACGACAGCCACCCCCGAGGCTACAGATACCCCAACCTTCACGGCTGCTGCCTTTTCTGCCTTGCCTGCTGCTCCCTGCTTCCCAGCCGCTAGCTCTACCGCCTTCTCTTTTGGGGGTACTTTGCTCCACATCTGATGTATGCTGCTTCCCTTCTTGCCTGCACACATTGTATCGTCTGCCCCATTAGGATGCCCTTCATGAGCACAAATGCAAATGGTACTGCTACCACTTATCCCTTGCTGCTGTGGGTTGAAGGCTTGCACGCTTCCTGGAAAATGTCAGCGTGGTGCCCATGCTCGGCAAGTGAGGCGCCATTCCTACCTGTAGGGCTAGGCTTTGCCTTGCCCATGGCCGTTGGCGGGGAGCTATCCGGTCTTGCCGCTGCAGCGGCTGCTGGTGCTGCTGCTGGGGCTCCCTCTGCTGCTGCTGCAGCCCCGCTGGACGCGGCTGCAGGCTTTGAGGCTGGCGCCTTACTGCTCTTGGCCTCTGCAGCCGCCTTGCCACCTGCAGGTGCTGCTGCTGGCTTGGCTTGGGGACGCTGTGCTGCGAGGGCAGGGTCATGCTTTGCCACAGCGCAGCGCACTGAGCTGAGCGTGTTGGCAGCCAGCATATGGTTCTCACTCTGGGGCGCGCTGAGGAGAGACCGAAACAAAGCCTCTGACTGGCTGTAGTCAGCGTTATAGAGGTCAGCAGAGTCCTGCACCGTAGGGCGGGCAAGCTCTGCTGAGGAGATGGGATGATGGATGGGCAGTTTCCAGAGTTTGCAAAATGGACCAAGCAGTGCTGAGGTACTGACATCAACCAAACATCTCTGTTGCAGGTTCCAACCTCCAGCCCAACATGACCCCAGAATAGAAATCTTGTCGCAGCAGCCTTCTGCACCACTCCTCCGTGGAATATGCAACGGGGTAATCTGCCTCCGTGACTTACACAGGTTGTGGGGCACGCACCAGTCCCCTTACTGGATTGATCCCCCACGTTGCGGCTTGCTCACCTTGGGCACCCCTGGCTGCACACTGTACACATGCATGGCGGTGATGGTGTCCAGTGAGCCCTTTGCGGCCTCCAGCCTGGAGCCATCCACCACCCTGACAACATGCTGCGGCTGCTCGTCCTTGGTCCACCCTGACAGCAGGAACATTGCCTTCACCTTCTGCAGCACGGCAAATTGCACCAGCTATTTAGAAGTCAGAGCCGTCCCGCGCAAACACCTAAAACCTGTCAGGTGTGGCACAAGAATCGCGCTGTTCACTGGCTGTTAAAGCGTGGGCACTAGAAACGTCGGGCAGCTGGTTTGCGTACAGCCACGCGGCCCTCCCACCCACCTGAGTGTGAGATGTGAAAAACTCAAAGAGCACACGCTTGGCTGCATCATAAGGGATCCCATGATGCCTGGCCAGCCACTTGTAGGTCACCACCTGAGAAGCAGGAAGGACGGTCATAGGCAACAGGGGAACTAGGTCGTCCAGCTGGAATGAGCCGTACTACCGCACGGCCAATTGTCGCAAGCTAGCCACCTGCAGCTGGTCGCCTACAAGGTCTTGGAGGTCCGTCAGTATATCGCCCACTGCCGCCATGACCGAGTGAGCAGGGACAGTATGTTAAATCACAATAGGCTAGTAAGAGTTTGATAAGGCTAGGAGGCTGGTAAGCGTTTGATCAAATAGGCAAGGGCCGAGGATATCGTAGGGCTTAGTTTATGTAAGGTCAGCACTTGTGTAAATGGGCTATCTACAAACAGAAGTGTTTTATTGGTTTAGGGGGTGCTTTCAAACTTATGGGCGGGAATGAACTGAGTCACAAGGCGCGACAAAGGTGGGTAGCACGGGTCTTCCATCTTCCCTAGCCTGCAACGCCTGTACGATGCAGTTTCTTTGTTCGGCCTTGATCTACTCATGCGAGTCGTGATTCCATCCATATCACATCCCTCTGTGGATTACAAACGCGTCGAGGAGAAGGATTACAAGTCAACTGACAAGGGGGAGATGTAATCTTTTCATCTTTTCATACCTTGTGCATTTGATCAATGAGCTGCAAACGCTAACATCTATAACAAGCCCAGGGACCCTCGAACAGCCCCTCGGCTTAAACCTTGTCCAATCCCTTGCTCCTCGTGCGCCGACCAGGCAAGTTCGCCTAGGCATATGCTGGACCTCTGAAAGCAGCACAGTGGAGCTTGGTGACTGCGACCAATGCGGTTGATGCCTATTGGGTCTAACCGTGTACAGTGCCGAACTAGTTATCTGCAATCAAGACACAGATGAACCAAAGCCAAAATCTCTTGCCAAGTGCTATATCAAGACCATGCGAAGGCCGTCTTCCACTGCAGGCCCACCCTCATGAATAGCTCGTTGTCACCACCCTCCGGGACTGGTGGCCCAGGTTCAACCCTGGGGATGGCAACTGACCCGGTTAACATTAACACAGGAGGTACGGTGGCCTAACCTCCAGGCCGCTGCCTAGGCTGGTCTGGATAAGCTCATAGTCTGGTGCGGTCCACCAAAGCCAAGGGCAAGCTGCCCCTCCCACCTTGCTGACATCCACCTTGTATGCTGTGCCCCTTGCAGTCGTCATCTTTGCCGTATTGGGCGGGGTTGCAGCTCTTGTTGTCTTGGTTGTCGTCCTTAGCTACCTATGGCTGCGCCACTACGGTGCTCAGGAGTCCTCACAACAGCCCTCGCAACAAGCCGCACAGCAGCTCAGCAAACGCCAAGGTGAGCCTGGAGGGGAAGTGGGACACCCAAAGGACTGGCCAAGACCACCACAAGGTGCCAACTGTGGACGACTAGCTACTGAGCACCCCTTGGAAGACGAGCGACGCGACTTCATGGCGTCCTGTTTGAAGAGCGCTGCACGCCTTGTAAGCGGAGGGATGGCTCTGAATGTTGTCCTTCCTCGCTCCCTTGCCGCAGCCGGCCAAGACAAGGGCCCCATCGTCCGGATGGCGGTGGTTGTGGTGGGGCCCAACGGTGAGATCGACCTGGGTGCTAGCGATGCCGCCGCCTACCCCTCATCAAGGCCGAATAGCATCACTGATGTGGAAGCCCAGACCGGGGAGGGCAGTACCAGCGGTGGTCCTGGCCGTGGGAACATTGATGGAGCATGGGGCTGTGAGTTAGTGCCAGGTGCTGGGAAGAGAGGGCCTGCGAGGTCGTAGATGCCACTGAGATCTCTTATTGGACTACGCTGACTGCTAGGTAGGGTAGGTATGCGCTGCGGCATTCTTTCTATCGTGCCCATTAATAGCATTATAAGGGGTGTACCGGTGGGACTGTATAATAGGATTTTATATGGCTGTACGTGCCTCGGGGGCATAGCACCTGTTGTAACCTTGCTGCTTGCTGCTGGCCCTCTTTGGCATGGTCTCTTTGTCATTCTTCTAGCGAGTTCTTGGTGAGCTGAAACTGCAAGCAACAGAACATGCTATGCAAGTAGTAGTAGACGGCCATGCTTGACAACTTTAAGAGGTGCTCTCGTCTCGAATATACCTTTTTGCCTTCGCTGCGAGTACTACGCCTTTTTCCCCCAATAATTGCGTGTTTGTGTTGTCCAGTGCCGCAGTTTCACTGCTGAAACTGCACCCTGCATATTAGCTCAGTACATCACATCTCAATTCTTTGTCTGGACGCATAGTTTGTGTCCGTTGCGCATCGTGCAATCGGGTTATGTGTTATTTGCATAAATCGTCTGTCTGCCCCATGCAGCAAGCACCAGTGCACTAGCTGTCCTCGCACAGTGACTAGCACGATTTTTAAATTCAGGCAGCACAAGTGCGTTCTAATAAACGTTAATTGCCGCCGAGTTGGCACAGCTGATATGTCCTCTGGGTTGGGCAGCCAATGTGGATACAGCGACGGACTCTGCTCTAGTATGACTGGCCCCAGAAAGAGCCCCACATTAGGCTTGCACATGTGCATGTACCTCGCAGCAACAAGCTGCCCCCAAGACACTGTGGCCCTCTCTGAGGCTTGACAGCTGGCAGAAACGCATGCGGCCACCTCGTGTCTGGACGCTTAATGTACTCTTCCCCAGCCATGGGCGTCCAAGGCTGCTGGCCATGCTCTGCCACTCATGTGACACGTGTTTAGGGGTTCTTTATCCTTTAGCAGTGCCCCTTTCGAAACGGACGCTCTACTTAGCATATGTCCACGGTGCTAGCTAGCTTTGTGCTCAGCAACCCTTGTTTCATGCACCGCCGGGACATGCCCGGCTACGTTGCTCAGCTTCAAGACTTGTGGCAAGAGCCCGGGGTAGAAGTGTTTGCGCACCTAACTCTTCGGCGCAACCTGTTGCAGCAGCACAACAGCACCAACCAGCCTCCCAAGGATCCCCTGGTGGTGACGGGGGCAACAGCAAGTGAGGTGGCAGGCCACCAGTACCGCTCACCTCCCGGTGTTCGTCCTTATCATGTGGTCACTGCTTTCCCACCTTGTCAGGTTTGTACAGTACCCGTTCCTGGCATGACAGAGCACTTGCTGGCCTCTTTGCAGCTGTCTTCCTGGGTGTGGCTGGCGTCCTTGTGTTCCTGGCCTTTGGCTTCATCGTCATCTCCTGGCTGTGCCTCAAGCTGCGCAGCAGGCGGCGGTTTCTAGCAGCTGCCTCACGAAGGGAGCAGCAAGGTGGGCGGAACTGCCTGGGTGGGTCAAGAACTGGTAGCGTGTCATGTGGAGGTTGGTCAGCCTCAGTAGTGGTTCGTCTGCAGACCACTAGTGACCGCATGTGGCTCTCTATTGGCAGTGCAAGACTGCTGAAGCAGCCAGCACCTTTCTAATTGCATAGTTTCTCAGTGGGACGGAGGGTGGGCACGAATAGCTTAGAGCGGGAACCGGCGCCATGCGCACCTCATGCCTCTAGCAACCTCTGTGCACCTTGTGTTGACCACAGCTGGTGTAGAGAGCACTTCCCTTGCTTGCGATCCAATGTGCCTGGCAGCCACCAGGACTCTCATGAAGGATATCCTTGTGTGCTGCAGAACCCCCGCTCCCCCAGCGCCGTGAGGACTACCTCATCCCCGTCATCGTGGTCAACCCACTACAGGCCGTCCAAGGGAAGGGCGACGTGGCCAGCCCAGGCCGCAAGAACAGCCTCGGCCTTTCCCCAGAGTCACCAGTGGTGGTTGTGCAACCGGACTTTGATGTCACTCTAGCTCGGCAAGATAGCGACTGGGCGCAGGGGTCCTCCTCCCTTAGTAATGGACCTGGCGGGGTGACTAATGCTCTTTGGAGCGGAAGACGAAGCACAGACAGGTAGCAGCATTGGTGTGTGGCAGGGCCAAGGGCTTACTGGCCTGCGTTGGTGACAAAACTGAATGAATGAGTGCATGTGGGTGATATTCCAGGAAAGTCAGGCACTCAAAGGAATGAAAATGTGCTCTGATGTCTGTGCACGATCGGTTGCTGCCGCAGCAGAATTTTGAGTTTGCATGTGTGCTACCCTGTTGAAGATCGTTCTATTCAACACTAGGTGGATGCTCCGTATCATTGATATCATATGCATGATGCTTCCTACCTTCCTACATATCTGACTCGGAGTCACCAGGTATCATACCTGAGGGGTACTTGTTTCCCCGACGAGCAGGTGTATACCATGTGTTTTAAGTTTTTTTGGCAAGCGGGAGGCCTATTCTGACATGCATCCAAATTAAGGACTAGGCAGCTGGAAGCGTGTGAGTGAGTAGTACTTCCATGGTACGAGTGTTGTCCCTCGTTATCTACTAAGAAACCACAAACCAGGAACCGGGTTTCGTACTCGTGGTCGCTCCCCAACATCTCCCGCTAAAATGGTACCAAGTGATTTGACAAGCAAGAGTCTCGTACAAGCATTGCTGGCTGTTTCCCCTTGCAGCCCCGCCTGGCCGTTCCGTTTTCAACAAGTGCTGTGTGGTGACCACTCTAGACACATTGTAAGCTTAATAGGAACTAGCCCAGGCTTGATTTTGCCCTGCCTGCACATGAATATGGAGCAGGGCGCTTGTTGTCCAGCAGTCTGTACCAATGTGTTGTTGTTGGGACGATGGGGCCGGATGCCACACCACAGAAATTGCTTGTCAGGACAGCCACTCCAAAGAGGGAGTGTTGACCAAAACCAAGGAAGTGACAATGGCCCTGAAAGTCGGCAAGCTACAGTATACCTTGCAACCTGCCCTGACAGTCCCGGCTAATCACAGTCAATCCGTCAAATTTGCCGCCATCACCGAAACCACCGTCACGCCATTATTCACAAGCCTGAGCTTGCTCCCTGGCGGAGCACTGCTAACTCAGCGAGGCACGCACACACCTCTGTCCATCCCTCGCAATGCCTCTTACCAAGATCCTGATTTGCACCCCTGCCACCAAGACTGAACCCTGATGGTATACTTGTCGGTTGCAGCTGCCAACACAGCTAGCGACTGATAATGAAGGGCGACTCTTTACGCAACCAAAGGCAGTACTGAAGTACTGTCCCCTGAGGGAGGCAATGCCCTCCATTCCCCATGGAGAGAAGCTTGGCCTCCCCAAGGACGCAGAACAAATACCTTCCCCACCATCAATGCACAGCCGCTGGGCCCTGTGCGGTGAGCTGGGCGGTCCGCTGCCCCGCCTTCCAGAACGCCATCTTGTAGGTGTATATGGTTACTGGCTTGCTGCCAGCGCGCACCATCAAGCCGGGGTCATCAAAGGCTGTCAGGTAGTCTGATACCACCTACGCCACATGGGGAAGACCCATAGCTTGGACAGACAATGATGTGACTCCATCCATATGCAGGGCGCCTGGTGTCATGCCCGTAAGGGTCACCTAATCCATTACTCATGGCAGTCCCCAGTCAACACATCGCAACATGACTCCCAAAGCAGATGCCGTCTGCCTTGCAACAGGGTGCTACCGAAGGAACCTGGCTGCAGAACCAAATATGGTCAGCAAAATGTGCAACTTTGTTGGTAAGTGAGGTCCCATGCAGCACCGAACAGCAGCAGGACCATGCAGCCCACCTGCGTTGCCACAATGACGGGTCCTTGGTCTCCTGCGCCGGGGCTCCTCCAGTGATACTTGGTGAAGCACTGCGACCCCTTCACCTGCAGCCCCGGCCAAGAGTCAATCCTACGCGATACATGCGATGCAAAAATCCAAAAGCCTGCAGGGTTGAAGGGACGCAGTGAGCCACTGCCAGCCAGAGCCCACTTGAAGCCGCCCGATTAGGGATACTCCTTCTGTAAAGCACTGGCGAAGAAGCACGTCACCCAGTGTGCAGCTTGCACTCCAGCAAAGACGTCCCAAGGCTCAAAAGCCTCAACCTCAACACCAGCATTTCGAAGACCACAGCCTCCCTGCCCCCCTGTCTGAGCTGGTAAGCCATACATCACACAACAGGGCCCTAAAGCCGGAACTGGTGCAATTTCTGCATCCATCCGCCACAGTCCTTGGCAAGCCGTCCCTAGTCGCTGTAAGATTAAGCCACACCCAAGAAGTCCTGAATCGCTAGGCTCCGCTGCGAGTCCCTCCAACCCTGCATGGCTTACCCTCGGAGTAGCCTTTTCGGGACTCTCTATCATCTGCTCGTAGTATTCTGACGTGGTCAGCCTGTCCTGGGAGGGTCGCTCCTCGAGCCGCCGCATCACACGGGTCATAACCTGCTGGTGGTTTTGGATAACAGGACAGCTGGGCTGCTGGCTCATGCACGGCGGCGAGGCAGGGCAATAGTGCTGGCATCCACCACCCTGGTGTACCTAATCCCTGGCTCAGTGCCAGTAGTTTGCCCAGAACAGAGGCAAGAAGAGAATCAGGTTATTTATTAGACCGACAGAGCAGCAGCAGGCGCCTTGCGGTAGGGAACTGAGCAACACTCGCACCTCTAGGCCCCCTGGTAGGTGTATCTGCAGCATATTGGGATCATCCAAATTCCACTGGATCCGCTTCATCACGTCCGCATTCGCCTGCCCGGTGTAGGTATGAAGGAGCGATGCTGCAGAGGGCAAGAGCAGCCAAACACAACGGACTCTAAGGCATGGTACTCTGGCAGCCTGTTAAGCCCAAGGGAGCAGACATTGAGCAACAAACTTGAGCAACATCTTGAAGAATGGCCTGCTGTAGAAGCAGTTGTCAAGCCATGCAGCCATCAGGGATGGACTGGCAAAAACAATTCATGTGCCGGAAGGGAAGGGTTGCAGGACTTGAGCGAATACTGCACTTCTCCGGGAAGTGCCAACCAAAAGGCACCAGATGTGGCACCCACCTGTGTTGAAGCGCCTGTCGGGAACCACCTCACCACGGCCGTTTCGGACGAAGGCAACCTGCGAAGGAACCAGCAACCTGCGCCTTGCCGGTGCGTGGTTAGGGTGGCTGGCCGTGCCTGTCAGTCAGCTATAGTAGTTCTGCGCTTCTATGCTGACAGAGCATGATCACACCAGGCCCACCCCAGCAGATGGGACCACGGTGTTCCGCTGCCTAGGGAACGCCTTCCGTCAGCACACCTGGTAGCGAATGCGCTGGTTCAAATCCTCCCGCTGGGCACGCTGCACCACCTGCAAGCAGCGTGCACCCAATGCAACAACCGTAAAACTGTGCACCACATTGTCTATGAGACGTCGTGCGCAACAGCGGCCTTGGATGCTGGAGAGCTGCTAAGCGTAGTGGCTTTTGGGCTGTTCACAGGCTGAAGTAGTCCAACCCACACTGCGCGCGGCCGCTGGACCTCAGGGCCTTGACCCGACCAAGCCTTGATGTGCACATCAGTAGCTCTTCGAAGCAATCTGCCAGCCTGCCAGTATGCCTCGTTATCCCACCGCCATGTCCGGCACAAACTCTGGCCCTAGTGGAAGCTCGACGCTGGTCAGCACGGACTCCACATTCCAGGTCCCCAGGAAGTCCTGGGGGAAGACAAGGTCTGAAGGGCCGCCCCCTATCGCCGCCCAACCCCGATCCACTGCCTCCGGCAGCTTACTGGCCTGCAGTTCCAACACCAGGGGCACTCATGGCAGCATGGTCAGGTGGCGGTACGCTGTTAGACTAGACTAGACTAGACTAGTCTCGACACCCGATGTGTAGCCAACTCATCGTCAAGGGCAGGGTGCACAGAGTGAAAGAGAGTGTAAGCTCTTGACATCTACAAAGGTTTGCAGTTTTTGCACCTGTGTGTAGCATGATGAAGCGTGCCATAAGCAACATTCTCAACCTCCGCAAGCCTCACTTATGGCTCCTGGCCTTTGCAATGCTTGACTGTGTGCACTGTTGCGGCTGACCCACCCGAGGCACGCTCAGAAGGCTAGCAAAGAGAAATGTTCGCACCTTGGCTGGGCCAACCATGGACAGGTCTGTCAGTGCTGTGAGAGCCGCCAGCGACAGGAGGGCGCGGCGTTGGAGGTGTGACTGGGCTGCGGCAGTGCATGGTGGGCCAGCCGCGGCTCTCCTAAGCTGAGGAGGTGCCATTGTAGGTCCCTCTCTATCCTCCTCCTCAGAAGGCCATTCGACCGCCCTACTAGACCTGTTAGCGCACCGCCACCGCCAGGAGGGGCGCTGCAGGCTGGCCTTGCCTGGTAAGCCAAGGCCAGAAAGATGTGATCGAGCATCTCCTTGTTGCCGCAGCGCCCAGGTGACTCTCGTTGATAACATGGCTTCGAAAAGCAAGATGACACCGGAGCAAGATGGTTGCAGGGGGCTGGGTCCTGTGGTCCTCCTTGGGGGTCCTGGTGACTAAGGTGACTACGTGGCCAAGCATGGAAACTCGCTGGTTGTCCGTTGTCTAAGCTGCTTCTATCTCCTCACCTGGGTTGGCGCGTTTTGAAGCAAGGCGCAAGGACCCTCTTCAGTCTGACAGTCATGGTGGTCATGCTCAGCTTGCAAGTGCAGGCCAGGCCAGTCAGGCCTGCAAGGAAAGTGACGAAGACCTTTGCAGCCTTTCGGTCGCCTGAAGGAAGGTCTTGTAAGTTTCCAAGGCGTGCTTGGGCTCCTGAGGCCTTGCCTCTCCTGCTGCCAGAACTGCTTTGCAAGGCTTGCCCGGAGTGCAGCCCCGCCCTTTGCCGACCGCTTGCTGACTGCTGCATGCAGCTGACTTGTGGCTCGCCAAGCGGCGGCTGCTGAAGAGTATTGAGGGGACAGAGAGAGGCGGGGAAGCAACACGGCTCGATCGAGGCGCCGTGGAGGAGGCTCAGGTGTGATAAGCATCCCACTGGGCTGCATATCATCAGCCTTGCGTCTAGCATGCCGTCCTGATATGTGTTGTGATGTACTGGGTACGTCATGGGTAGCTAATTGGCTGTTGTTCGCGTGGGGGAATGGCTCAGCTTTCGTCGCCTGCCTGTGTATGTATGAGGAGGCCTGTAAGAAATTGCGCTCGAGTGTTCAGTGGCCAGAAACTCGACTGCTGCAGGTGGCAGTCGAGGCTCTGGCTGGGGCAGATCTGGACTATGCCCTGTTGGAGGGGAAGTGGAGACTTCTGTACACCACAGCACCAGACGTGGTGCGTGGGGCACCTGCATTTGTTGATGATTGCTTGTCATGAAGGAACCGTGCGAAAGCTTCCACTGCTGCCATGTGGCACACTTCCCCGCCCTCACAGGCTGGCTCAGGGTGCAACTAGACACCTCAATTTGCATGACGCGAGTGTCACACTAGGTGGTAGGCAGTAGGTGTGCTGCTATTAGTTCCTCAAGCCGGGCCTGTTGCATTCTTGTCAACCTCCCAGGGCGGCCAGCCGTACCCCATACGGCTGTTGTACCACCCTCACAAGCATCTCCAGGCTCACACAGCGCCTACCAGCGCACACACACCCCTGCACCCTGCCTGGTCTTTGATGCAGGTGCCTCTGGTTCGGCCGCCCAGGACGTTGGGGCCCCTGGCACCGCTCTCCATCGGCCGCATCTACCAGCGCTTCTCCTCCCTGGAGCAAGGCCAGGCTGAGAACATCATCGAGGCCACCGCCAGGCTGCCACCCCTGGCGGGAGCGGGGTTTCAGTTTGTGGTGGAGGCGCGGTACGAGCCGCGCACAGCGCGCAGCATCGCGCTGCGCTTCCAGAGCGCGCGGCTAGGGGAGGTCGCTCTCAGCCCGGAGCTGCAGAACTTTGTGGCAAGCCCGATGCTGCCGCGGGGTTGGTGGAATCTGTGGGCGTTGCAGCAGCTGCAGCAGGCCAGTATGGAGGGGTGGGATGACTTGTGAGCTTGGCATAGTTGTGACATTGTGGTGCAGAAGCTGTAGCTGATGTTCTCAAGTGCAACTGTGTTCCAGGGTGCCTGGCGAACAGTCCAACCTCCGGTAGCTGGCTCGTCGCGGGCCGGTAGCTGGGCTGTCCCGTCCGCACTGTGCGCTTAGTTGAAAACATGATGTGTGCTCAAGGGAAGGGGAGGAGTGGGGGCGCTTCTCTCGATTTCCTCCCCCCCCTCTATTTCCTCCCCCCCTCTGACCTCCATTTCCCGTGGCTGCTGGTCAGTGAGGGGGTGGCAGACATTGTGGAGTGTATGCGAAGGAGTGGCTCCCCTGGATGTACGTGTTGACTCTCTCTGGCAGCCCTAGGAGTTGGAGTTTCTTGTCCTGACATAGGCTGGTGCCAGCTTGCTGCCTGCAGCTCTCCCTACGAGTGCCGCTGCCGACCGTGAGCAGCAGCAGCCCAGGCCCTGTCGGCACCAACTACCTGCTGACCTACCTCGACAAGGACTTGCTCATCGGTAGGGCGCAGGGCACGTTCATCTTCAGCAGGGAAGCGGAGGAGGAGGGGGGTGAGAGCGGGCAGCAGGAGGTGGTGCAGGAGCAAGAGTGGCAGCAGGCGCAGGCGGTGCGGGAGGCGGTGGCGGTGGAAGAGGAGGATGTGCTGCTGTTGTGAAACTCGCTCGCTTGATGATGCATGCTCATGCTAGACTGATGGGACCCCCTCTGTGAGCATGGACGCTGGGGTCACTCATGTGCTTTCTTTTTGCCGCTGCTTTGTGACATCCTTCCCGGCTTGCCTAACCCAAGGCTTGCTGTACATTCGTTGCTTGCGCCAGGAAACTCTCAAGGCGCACGGTGATGCTTGCTGCTCTCCTCTGCACTTCTGTAAATTATTGCTCAGGGGGCCCCTTGCCACAGGACATCCTTTCTACAGAAGGCAGAGAAAGAGTGCGAGGAAACCTCGCCCTCGCATTGCTCTGCCGCCAAGCCTGGCCCCCAAGCTGCGAAAGCAATTAGCCAGCCAGCTCCCCACAAACCCCTTCCTGGGTCTGCTGGGCCAGTCACCCTTCCCTCATACGCTTGTCGCCCTACCAGGCTTGGAGAAGCCCCTCTCCTGCTCCTGGGCCTGCTGCACAGATGGTCAAGTGCCCTGAATTGACAAACAAAACGAAGACGGGCAGGCCTGCCGCCCCGCCGTAGCCGGGTGCCGCGTAGAACTGCCCTGAGCAAGCCGCCGCGCCCGCCTTTGCAGGTCTGTCAAGCTCCCTCCTGCTCCTGCGCCTGCTGCGCCAGCGCCTCCCTGTTTTCGTACTCCCAGAACAGGTTGACGTCCGCCAGCACCCCGATCACGGTGCCTGCTGCCCTGCTGTGCTGAAAGTCTGCTACGGTGATCCTGGTAGGGTTGCCTGGGCGCAGGAGGTCCGTCACCTCGGCCACAACATCCTCAGGCCGCAGGTCTGCAGGGTGCAAGCAGGGCATATTAGCATTATGTCATCACACACAAAAGTGCGCAGGCAACTCTGAGACGGCCCACCACCTGGCCACACAGGTCGTGGTAAAAGGCCACCACAAATGCCACCTGCGCCTTGCCAACTACTACACAATTCAGCCCTCCAGACCCACAGATTTCGTGCATGACTTCATGAGCCTTCCCAGCTGGCAACAAGGTGGAGGCGCGTGCCGCGCAGCAGCAGGGCCACGTGCCTGTGTACTGCCCCAGGTCCACCCACAGCTGGAACACCTCCTTGAACAGCGTGTATATGTCCAGCTGCACCAGCAAAACTCGGCATGTTAACTTGGCAGCACACAATGTGTACGGTGCAATACACATACTCCGGCTGCACCAAAACTATCAAGATGGGCTGAAGCTATGAAGGCTAAATACAAAGCAAAGCACAGAACAGCTCGCCATCTGCTTTTCATGCAGGACATATCCCCTTGCCTGGTCTATATATCCTCTGCCTTGCAGGTCCAACAAAGGAAAGAAATATTTCAACGAGGCTGGTTGCTCTCTGTCTTCCCATGCCGCCACAAACCGCACAAAAGCCGGAAAGTCCATGGCTGGAGGTCCGGCCCTGCTGCTGCCGCTTTGATTTGAGCTGTTGCTGCTGCAATGCTGGCTGAAGAGGCGCTGTATGAAAAAGCTGGTCATGGTGCCCTCACTGAACCTGCACCCGACACACAGTCACAGGTTTCCCTTCTAGACTACCTACATCATCTGGCAGGATCGTAGGTAGCCTTCCTATCCTTGAATCCCTCTCCAGCTCAGCAAGGCATGCACTATGATGTCGTCAACCGCAGGCCACCACCCACCTGGCAAAGTCTTCCTGGCTGAGCAGCCCATCCCCGTCCAAGTCCAGCTCGGCAAACCCCCGCCGCAGCCTGGCCACGTTGGCAGGCGCAAACCAGCCGTGCACGCCGCCGAGAAGCGGCGCCGCAGACGGCCCGCTGCCATCAGTACTGCGTCTTGAGCCCCCTCCTTTGCCATGGGTGTCCGCCAGCAGCTGCACTGTCCGCAGCAGCTCATCCAGCAGGGGGCTAGCAACCAGGTCCCTAATAGCCAGCCTGCAGCACGCCGGGTGTGTAATGCATGTCTTTTCAGTGAATCCAGCTCAACATGCCTGGGGAGGCCCTGGCAGTAGGCCGGAAGGCGCACCAGCACATAAGCAATCCAGCCACGGACCTGTTGCGCTTGCCATGAAGTAGCCACACTCGCTGTGCTGCCACCAGGGCCCAGTCCCGCAGGGCGACACCGGCTGCTCGCAGTGCGTCTTCCAGGCACAGCTGCTGCAGGAACTGGTGCAGCTGGTGCATCCCAAGCAAACTGGTGCTTGCATCGTCCAACAGGCCAAGCTGGGTGCGCTGCACCACCGAACACCATGCACAGCATGCTTGGCTGCCAGGCCAAGCTGTAAGGGCTTGAGGGAAGTTTCGAGTGCTTTGTAGAAGAAGGGCAATTCTTAGGGGCTCCTCCTGGCTTACAGCTAACTGGAGTAGCCGGAGGAGGGCGGTGCCACCTTAGCTCAATGTCAGGGATTGGAAACCTCCACGGAGACTTACCAGATGAAGCTGCCTGGACCGGGCAGCTAGATACTGGAAAAGGGAGGGCAAAGGCACTCCCCCATTCTCGTCGCGGGCAAGCCGCAGGAAGACAGAGGCCTGCAAGATGGTATGAGTATGGCACTTTGGTAGTCTCACAAGTCTGATGGTTGATGGACAATGCATCCCATCCCGTCAGTCTGAATAAGATTTCTTCCAAATCGAAGAGCAGTGCCAAAAAGGACTGTGGTGCACTGGTGGCCAAAGCAAGGTTACAGATTTTGCAGAAATGGGGGGCGCTGGCGCAAGTGCCTTGCCTGGAAATAGGTGTCTGTGTGAGCCCCGAGCAACTCCCGGCACTCTGCCGCCACCTGCAGGAGCACTGCCACGCTTGTGTACCTCAGCACCGCAGACCACAGCACTGTTGACCTATGTGGATGCTGCAGGAAGAGAGGGGGCACTCTCACCTGGGAGAAGTCGTCATAGTTGATATGCAGCTGGCCGCCTGCCGTCTCGTAGGCATGCCGCTGCAGAAGATACCATAGAGCCTCCAAGTCCTCACCTCCAAGCACCACCTCGGACCTCATCTGTACTTGCGACGGTGCAATATTTGCTTCCACAACTCGCTAAGGCTTTGCCTGTCAGCTTGCTGTCACGAATGGATGCCCCGAGACACACCTCTAGCGCCAGTCGGGCCGCGTGTCGACGGTCATCAAGCTCCTCTGTAGCCATCTGGGCCTACTGGGGCTCCGATGTGGTGCGCAGCAGGCCGCAGAGGGACACAGTGACACTTAACTCTTTGGCTGTAAGAGCCGGGATGTGGAAGACATACGCAGCTCGTATTTGGTTTATCGAGTGATAAGTTTTTACAGCAATCACAAGTTGCGCCCTGCGGGGCATGCTTTGCTCTAAGGGCGCCATCTTCACAACATGCGGTGCCATATGCACAGCATTCGCACCCTCCACTCTCTGCTTGGCCCCCAGCCCCCTCTTGCTCACAGCCACATGATTCGTCCTTGCTCCCCCTGCGGGAGGCTGCTTTTTGGATCCCAATAGCTTTACCAAATAAACCTTATGGGCAGGTCAGTGGAATGCTGTGGTGTGCCCTGCTAAAGTATAGGTTGGAGCTGTAAACGGGGAAACATGAAGGTCATAACACGCTGCCAATGCATCACTACCTAGCCGCAGTGAGATCCGAACATGAGGCAACAAGGAGCGATCGATGCCTTAGCGGCGCATGCCCGTGTTGGTAAGATGAGCAGCCAACACTGCCGCAAGACCCATAAAGCTTAGACGGCAGAAGTCCGCTGTACAATTCCCGAAAGCAGCAAGGCGTTACCAGCAAAGCAAGCCGGCTCCCCAACCTGGTTAACTTAACAATGCAATGCTGCCAAAACTACAAAATTGTTCGAGCCTGTCAAAACCCGCAAGGTGCCGTGCAGCACGAAGGAGGCTTAGGAGCAAAGCAAAGTGCAGCCAGTGTGCATATCAAAACCACCAAACCGTGTTAGTGCTGGACCACAGCGCCTGGTGAAGCACAGCTCATTCATTATCCACACAGTCATCATGTCTGACATGCGCTGTGTGCCAGCTGACAAGACACAGGTCACTTCTTGTAGCCGCCTCTGCCATCACTCCTCCGTGTCTGTTTCGCCTGGTTTGGTGAGGGGCACATAGCGCACGTACATGAGGTTGTGCTTGTGCACCTGGCCCTCCTTGTCTTTGTCAAGGCACTCCATCACCTGCACACAGACATACACAAGCTCTCTCGACCGTTTTGAGCAACTCAGAGTGCCATGTTGAATCGTACCCATGCAAAGGCTACACGAGGCAGCGAGAAAACAACTGAAGAGGCAGCCCAAGCCGTGGAGGGCAAGCCCTGCGCCGCACTGCCAGGACGCAACACTAGACTGCTAACAAGATGATGGAAGGGAGGCCGGCTGAGGAAGCAAGCGTGCACCTCAGCACCCCTTCCCTGCGTATGGAAGCAGACGCTAGGGTTCAAGCCCGCAGCACTGCTTCACAAACTTTGTACTTCAAAACACGCGTCGGTGGCTACTTTCCACACCTGGTACTCCCACTGTGGCCCCACCGGGATGACCATGCGGCCCCCTGGCTTCAGCTTGCGCACCAGGATGTCAGGCAGGGTCTCAGCAGCTGCGAAAGCCAGCCACCAGTGAGAGCCCGGAAACATTAATGCAGCTTTACCAGACCATCCATGCTCACAGCGCAGTGCAGGTCCCGCGGCCCTTGCCCTGGAGACGCGTGGAATAGCTGGTGTGGGGCGGTTGAAAGGCACCGACCAGCGTCACCTACAAACTCCACAACCGACTGGCAGTCTCGTAGAAAACAGTGCAAACAAGCGTCGTGCAAGGGCCTCTCGCATGTACCCATCTTGGAACACATGCAGGCACGTGTCACATCCCACACAGCCAGCCACCATTGATAAGGTTGAGTGTGCAGGCATTCAGCCCACCTGCCCCCACGTGGATGGCATCAAAGGGTTCCTCAACCTCCAGCACGTCACTCAGTGCGTTGCCAGCCCGCAGCTGCACATTGAATGCCAGAAGAGAACAAGTCAGGCGAAGCGTGTGGGGCTGTAGGGTCAGGAGGAGTCCCTTGCGTGGGCTAGCGACCGAGCGCGAAGACAGCGTTCGAGCGGTGAAAGTGAGTAGCTGCAGACATAATCATTAACGCAAGGGCTTGTGTAACCCAAGGAGTTGACTTCTTACTCAGAAAGGCCAAAGTACAGGACATCTTGAAATTCGAGCTTCCTTTGTGCCACCGCCACTAGGCACACCCGGGCTAGTCTAGTCTGACAGCATACTGCCAACTGGCCATGCTGCCATGAGTCCCTTACAAGTAAGCCCAGCAAAGAGCCAGCATGCATTACGCTCATAAAAATACAAGAATCTCAGCCCCAATGCCCAATGGCATGCACCACCCCATTCACACGCACAACACTCCCAGGCTAAACCTCCCAAAGCCCTGCCATGTCCAGTGCAATGCCACTATATACCCCCCATCCCCACCCCCACCCCCCGTTCCCATCTTGCCATCCACACGGTACCAAGGGCCCCATCACATTCCCCTCCCAACCCTGGACCCCTACCCCCACGCACCTCAACCACCCCGCTGTCCAGCCAGTGCGGCGTCGCCTCCCGTACATTGCTCACAGACAGCTCTGCCAGCTCCGGGTGCTTCTCAATGCCAATCACCTTCCCGTGCTCCCCCACCATCTCAGCCATGGCAGCACTCAGGTAGCCGGAACCTGCACCAGCACATGCCATCCACACGACTCAGGCAGCAACAAGACATGCCACTGCATTAAACATAAGCGATGGTAGCAGCCACATGTAATCATTTAAGTATCTATTAAGTGGGCATGGGCCGAGGGGAGGCAACCACCCCAAGGACGAGGCGACACGGCAGCGGGGTGGGTTAGTCATCCCATCCTGCAGGGCTGCTGTGAGCTGTGCAAACACGGCAAGTAGTTGTGGCTGGGGTCGAAGCTGCAATACAAGCCAACTGTTGCCACCTCCCGTGGCAGCTGGACGTGTAGGAAGACACCCTGCTTTGAGGCAGGAGCCCCAGTCCACTCCCACCCACACCTGAGCCAACGTCTAGCACTCGTGCGCCTGGGAACAGGTGCTCTCGCAGCAGCTCCAGGCAGGTGGCGTGCATGTGGGGCGCAGAGATGGTCTCTCCATACCCAATGGGCAGCGGGTGGTCCTGCACAGGCCAGGAGCGGTCACTCAATCATTGCCTGTGCTATAGCACTCATTGCCTACATAGCAAGCAAACTGTGTGCCACTCCCGCCACCTGTGGCCATGCCCAGGACAGCAACATCAACAGCAACCAAGCAGACGGCAGAAGATTGTGAAGATTAGCAGTACTTTAAAACCCTGTTTCCCCCCCGCACCAACCAGTGACCCTGTGTGGAAGCGCACCATGTACTTGTAGCCACGAGGTATGCTGGGGTCACAGAAGAACTTGCGATCCACACGTCGCATCGCTCGCTCCACGTCAGCGTGCTTGATGACGCCATCGCTCTTCAAGTAGTCCACCAGGTCGTCCTGCACCGCACTCCAGCAGGGCTGCTGTTGGTGGTATTCCAGCGCCCGCTTGATGGCAAGGCGGGGCCACCCGTTGCCAGAAAGGCACTCAGGGCTGGGTTAAGCAATCCCTAAGATCCAGGCTTCTCCTTGCCTGTGAGCGGTTCATTCTAGTGCTGCTGTGCTGCCGCCTTGAGGAGGTGGTACTGTAAGCCACGATAGACCCTGCTGGGGCAGTGGGGTGTGCTCACATGCAAGTGCAAGGAAACTGCTTGGGCCAAGTCTGCACGGCTGGCTAAATGTTTAGGCACACCTACCAAGGCATGCAGAGCCATGCATGAAGATTCAAAAAAGGTTCTGAACCTGACAGCTGTAAGGCAGAAGGAAGGGGTAACCCACCTTGCCGCTGTCTCAAGAAACTGTGTACCACAAGGGCGCCAACTGCTGCTGCTGACAGTCCAAGGAGCCAAGAGCGCCTGGAAACAACTTCGGAAGCCCTACTTGATAAGTTGGGCGTTGCTTGTTTGAGGGAATGCAGCCTATTAGCCCTCCAAAGCCGCCGGGGTGAAGAATCGGTGTCGGGTTTGTTCAACTGGTAGATCACTGGTCTGTGGAGCGACCAAACCCTCTGCTTTGCAGCAGTGCAAATCAAGGTTCCACCTAACATGGGTCCCACGCTTTTGGGCCAGGACCTGCGCAACGGAAGGAAGAACCTCGCTTTGCTGACTCGTCATGTCATGCACCGCATGTTTGGGGTCTGGGCGCCGCAATGCCACTTCAAGCGACACGGCCCGAGCTCTATTAAACTAGCTTGTAAAGACATACTACACCACCATGAACTCGGGGAAGGTGGACATATGCTTGGAGCAGCTGGAGGCTCACCAGGATGCGCTGAGCGACACCAAGACAGGGGATGCGCTGCGCGTAGCACAGCATGACGGAACTGTGGGCTGCAGCACCCCTGACGGCCGCTGGGTGGGACTGCTGCCTAGCAACTTGGCGCCGCAGTTTCGTCACGGCAGCTATGTGGGAATCGTGCGGTCGCTCAAACGTCAGGACAATGTAGTGACCATGCTTCAAGTGCGTATAACGAGAGGGGCGTCGTCGCCACAGCAAGGTCAGTGGGCCACTTCGGCCTATGCAGTGGCAAGCCACACTCAAAACCTGTCTCGTCCTTGTGGACTGCTTGCCTTGCAACCCGATGGTTTAGAGCATGGGTTCAACTGCAGAGAAGAGGGAGCTTCTCTTGTTGCAGGCCCTCCCATGCCACCCAAAGCTGAGGAGGAAGAACAAATAGCGCGGCTAAGCAAAGAGCAACTGGAGCTGTTAGGTAAGGCAGCTTTGACAGGCCGGCATGGATTTTTGTGTGTGGCAAAATGTTGTCCTGTTGAATGAACTAGTGATGATCCCTTTAAGTGCTTTTGCTCAAGGCACGTGCAACCTGCCACCTAACCTTGTCGGGGTGATTGCTTGGCAGTCAGGAATAGGGCTCACCACACCACACAAACATTCTGCATGCAGCACAAGACGAAGAGGTGAGATGGCTGCTGCGGGATGAGCGACTGCAGAAGGTTGTTCGAGACATAGACTCGGCACCAGACAGGGAAAGGGTGCGTGCCGGCCCGAGAACTGTCCACTGCATGACTCTCATGCATCCTTTACTGGCACAACGGCTGGGTGCGGCACTCTAAACACTACATGTTGTGCTTTTGGACTACTGTAACATCCACAATGTCAAGCCTGCAGGGTCCTAAGGTTATATGTGCCACCCGTGCTGCTACAGGCGCTGCTGAGAGCCTTGCAGGCGCCAAACTTCAAGGGGTTTGCTGACAAGGTGAGCAGCTGGGTGGGAGGTGTTGCCTGGTAGTCACCCTCACCTACCATCTATTACAGCCACCATCAGCTGTGATGCCTGTGTTTGATTGTAGCGCTGCGTAAGAAATGACACCATTTGTGCATGAGTTTGGCCCGTTGCGAAAACTCAGAGCAGCACTGCCAGGGCGGGCAGTTGTGGTGTGATTGAGGTTGGCGCTCCAGAGCATGGGAGGGCTTACCCGTGGCTGGAAGGGTCGCTAGTTAGCCTCTATCACCCCAGCATGTACGGCACTTGGTTTTGTCCGCTCATTGTGGTGTAGGTGCTTGTGAAGGTGGCCCCGGAGCCGGCATAGCAAACCAAAGGGTGCTACAACCGCGGATGGAACGAAGCCTGCCATAGAAGCGGTGCTTGGAATTGGTTGCTTGTGGGCATAGTACAGCCTGGCTCTCAGTTGGCCCCATGTTGGGGGAGTTGCATCAGCGTAGTCTTTTGGGGGTGCGCCGCTGGGCTAGGTGCAGTCGCTGGGCTCTGTTGACCGGCTAGGCAGCCGAGGTGCCAACAGAGACAGAGTTGCTTACAGTGGGCAAGGGTGGCTTGGGGATCTTGCCATCCCTTGCATCCCTGCTTGGAGAGTGTTTGCTGGACGGCCAATAGGGCCACCAATTGCAGAAGTAGTGCAATGCATGTCGAGTAGGTAGACATCGTTGCTACTGTGCTTCAAGGCAGTGCGATGTACAAGGTAGTGCGTGTGCAGGTCAGCTAGCTGACCTGAGTCTGACAGGGCCGCGTGTAAGCTGTTGTTCATGCGCTTGGTTCCTGGGCCATCAACAGACTAATGGACTGTCAGCACTGCTGGAAACCTTGGTCTCCTACTCAAGGCGCAGTCCACTTATGCCTGGGTACTCCTGACCCTCACATCTGCTTGAGGCAGAACCTCTTCTGTGTATGTTCATCGATGCTTAAGGAGACCCACGCCCACACCCACACACCACTACCGCCAATCCGCCCACCTGTTGGGCTGCACACTCTGGGCACACTGTGCCGGGCATGTGCGTCCTGCAGGTTTGGCAGCATGGCTCCTGTCATTCCAGGGATAGCCTAGAACCTTTCTGTTCATGCTTACGTTTGGCTGTACAAGGTGTACTGCACGACTTGACAGGCATGAAGCCATGAACGTCAATGAGATAAAGATGTGGATCTCCCTACTCATATCTTCGTAACTCCTCTTCCCATGCTTACCATCGTCAGACTCAAGAAGCAGATGTGGTTCGTGCTGGTTTTCTTGCTGCCTGCGGCTGTGCACACGCAAGACAAGCTTCCCTCTCTAACTTGCGCAGGCAAGTGGTGCTGCCCTCCAATTAACTGCAGCCTGACTGACCACAGGATCCCGCTTCCAAGCGGAGGTCAAGCTTGCTTGCTGCAGACTACACCCCTGGCCAAGGAAGTACTCCTGTCGACTCAGCTGCTTGCCAAGGAAGACCCAGAGGGTGGTACCAAAACGGAAGTTCTACGCCTCCATGCTATGCTTACAGCCCTGAAGTGGGCAATGGCTGTGGGGCAGCTACAAGCTACGCATGCAACCCGCAGTACCAGCAGCGGACGCTGCCTTTCAGTGCTGCCTACCAGCCTGGCCCCATGGCAACCTATGGCCAGGGCCAAGTGGTGTGCCTGCAGTGGCTTCGACGAGGTGAGGCGGGCGGGAGGCAGGGCACCGCAGCTTGGTTTCTGGCCAGGGTCAGGAGAGCCAGGGCATGGAAATGGACTGCTCTGGCATGCTGCTCATGTAGTAACCATAGGTGCCTCAGCTGGCGTCCAGAGCAGCACAGCCGAGCTGACCGATGAAGTGTTGATGCAGGCGGGTCGGGTGGCACAGCAAGCATACACTCCTGCCCCGCCCGTGAAACGCGGGATGTGTCCCAGTCCGACCTCCAGGGCTGCCGGTCCGGCACCTGCTTGGCCACTTTAAGCCTCGACAATAGCTGCACTGCTACCGATGGAGCCGGGGCGGACGACCAGTACTGCAGGTGGGTGCGGCGGGTCTTCTGGGTACAAGGGACAGCGTCACAGCCCCACATCATGCTGCGGAGCTGTGGACTGAAGAAGACCAAGCCACACGTGCGCTTACACATGGGCCCTGCAACTTGGTTGGCCTGCCAGCCCAGGAGTCCCACAAGGCGGCCATGCCATGCCTGCCCTGCCTGCAGCGGCTGCTTGGCGCTGCCCCGTGACGTGCCCCTGGGGCTGAGGACCTTCCAGTGGCTGGCCACCACCAGCTCCACCCCAGCAGCCACCACATGCTGGGACGCACTCATTATACCCGGCAGCCAGGCCAGCCCCTCCACCAGGGGCAGCAGCGGCAGCAACAGCAGCCTCCTTGCGTCGTCAGCGGGCTGCTCTGCAGGCCAGGGCAGCTGGAAAGCCGCGAGCCTGAAGGAAGTGCCAGCGGCTGTAGCCATGTCATGCCCACAGGGCCTTCAAGGCCAGCTATGTCAGGTGCTCAGCGCCACTGTACAGCAGCCTTCACAAGCGACAGCTGCCTCCAATGCCAGCAACACCCCCAGCGGCGACCTGCCAGGCCAGCAGTGCGTTGTGCGTGCGGGAGTGGAGTTCCAGGGGTCGCCCCGTGGCGGGGAGAGCACAGTAGGCTCAGCGGAGGAATGCTGCGTCAGGTGCCGCTCTGCCGGCAGCTCCACCTGCAACATCTGGGTCTGGTGCAGCCCTCCAAGCATCAACAACACAGTGCCCCTACTGGCTGGGGGCAGCCCCCCGCGGCCTGGCAGCACATGCACCCTGGCCGACGGCCAGGAGCTATCCCCAGGCGCCTGCCTGCTGCGGCAGTCCGCCGAGGTGCAAGCAGCACAACCACCCCTAGTGCTGGCCTGGGGGACCAACCCCAGGCTGGTGTCAGGCAGCCCCTTGTCACAGGCTGTCTTGGACGCACCGGCGGTACCAGGGTACCGCGTGCTGCGGGGGCGGGAGGTGAAGGACCGGTATGACTACAAGTGCCAGGGCAGCCTGGTGGGGAGCGAGTGCAAGCGGGCAGGGCAGCCTGCCAGCTTGGCCGGACAGTGCAGCTCCGACGCACATTGCCAGGGCTATACGTTCTTCCCCGAAGGTTCAGGCGCAGGTGGGTCAGGGCTGCCAGGGTGCATAGTTGCATGGGCGGGTACCAATTGAGCCTGGGGCTAACAGGGGCGCTCGGCCAGCCACATCGAGTCAAATCGGTGACAGCCAGGGGAGCGACGTGGTGAAGGTATCATTTGACACATTGTCTGCTGCATACGACCCCTCGGTCACACTTCACCCCCTCAGGTGCAGGGCAGAACCTTATCTTTTGTCGCTTACTTTCGTGCATGTGCAGACCAAGGCCCCTTGGCGTTCTTCAAGGGCGGGACGTCAGGTTCGATAGATGCAAATGCAGGAAATGATAACCCTCGAGCTGCCCTGTACATCAAGATGTGAAGGATAGCATGGCTTCCGTTCTCCCTTAGGCTGGCAGGCTTCCAGGGTGTACACCCAACGTACTGGGAGGCATAATAGCAGGCTTGGGATAGTTTTATTTTTCCTTTGCTTTACAAAAGCTTGTGGTTTGCTGCTGTCAATACTCTGGATGTCCAGTCTGGCAGTGCTACTTATCAGCGTGCCAATTCTGATGATGGGGAACTGTTTAGGCAAGAGGACTGGTGTTTATAGTAAGGAGGTTCGGCTTTATCTCCCCTGCATGCCGCACAGCATGGTGGTACAGCAAGCAGTACAATCAATCCCACATCTAGTCGCTTGAACAAGAGCTTTGCACTAAAATGAATATCTGTTGAGTTGGAGCGTTGCAATCTCCTTGTATTCCTGTCGCGTCTGAAGCTCAGGCTTCCTTGGATTCCAGCCGACCAACAGCAGCGCCTGCTCCTAGGACTGCGGGACAAGCTTTAACAAATCTGGAGAAGTTGCACTATGCAGCCTCTTCTGATCCCTAGCGGCACCAGGACACGACCTGTGCTTGTGTCACATGCCGTGCACAAGCGGGCCTTATTTTCATCCACCGAGAGGTAAGCTGTGCTTAACTCACCATCTGCTCATGGTAAAGCTGTTCGTGTGACTTGCAGTGGTTGAGCTCCTGGGTGACCCTGCATCTCCTGCAGGTCACTGGCCAGGGGCCCCCGGACGCTGCGTCGTGGAGGCAGGCACGTTCAGGACCTCATAGTCAGAGCTCAAGAGGTACGCAAGAGTAGGCTTTGGCAGTCTGACTATGAGCATCCTGCAAACCCCGCTACACGTCTGGCACAACAAGTAGCTGAGACAGGTCTTGCCTCTGGCCGCGACCAACACTGGCTTTGCCTGCAGCAGGCTGCGGTGGAGGAGCGGTCTGCGGCCAAGGGCAAGGGCAAGGCTGGGGCATCCTCCATCGGCTCTGGGATCCGGCTTGAAGGGGTGAGCCTGCTTGGGGCCGGGACGCGATAGAACTTGTGGTCACCGTTTGCCCAATTGGTGGCCCAGGAGTGGACCCAGGGTGCATGACCTCTTGCCCTGAGGGATGCTCTTCACCGGCGGGACGTATACCATGCCATGCAGTGGCAGGAGAAGCTGCCCGGAGGGCGGCTGGTGCAGGGCCGGCAGGCCTCCAGGAAAAGGGAAGAGAAGGGCGGCGTGGCAGTGTACCCTGGGGTGTGCCTTGCATGGAGCTGCGCCTGGGTAGAGGCCGCCTGCAGGCAACTGGTGACCCCCAGCCACTGTATGTGCAGGTCAGCGTGACCTTCAAGAACCAGGTGGTGCTAAAGAATGCCAGCTGGGAGGTGAAGAAGGGCGAGCGGGTGGGGCTGGTGGGCGTGAACGGCTCTGGCAAAACCACGCAGCTGCAGGTGCGCGTGCTGCGCTGCGCTGCGCTGTGCCGCGACCCCTGCCCCTCAGCATGGTATTTGGGGAGGATGGTTCAGGCTTCAGCGAGCGTGGAGTGAACGCTGCCCTGGCCTTGGCATGTGCCACCTGGCGGCCACGTCGGCCTGGGAGGTGGCTCCAGGCCCGCCATTGGAGCAAAGCCGGTATGCGCCAGGCAGTCTGCGGTTGTGGTCTTCCCTCAACCCCCAAGCAGCGTCTCGTAGGGTAGCCCTCCGCATCAGTCCTTATGACATTAGGTGGTGATGCTGCTGACGTCCGTGGTGACAGCTGTGCCATCAGCCCCCACTATCCGGCCGTGGTGATGGCTGGTGGTGTTGCTAGTATGTGTGATGCCAGCCGAGCCGCTGGCGGGCCCTCCCAAAGGCATGGTGTCAGCCGGCGGTGGTGCCGGTGTTCGCAGCAGCACCAGCGTGGCTGTTTGAGGCCTGCAGGTAGTCATGGGCGCGGTTCTGCCTGACGCCGGCGAGGTCCTGAAAGCCCGGGAGAACCTGCGGATCGCCCACCTGAGCCAAGAGTTTGATGTGGAGCCCAGCCGCACACTGCGGGAGGAGTTCCTGTCAGCGTTTGGCGAGCAGATAGAGGTGGGTGCGGGGCGGGGGTGGAGGGCCCAGGCGCACGCTCTGGGAGGAGTTTCTGTCAGCATTTGGCGAGCAGATAGAGGTGGGTGGGGGCTGAGGGTGGAGGGCCCAGAGGCACACTGCGGGAGGAGTTTCTGTCAGCATTTGGCGAGCAGATAGAGGTGGGTGGGGGCTGAGGGTGGAGGGCCCAGAGGCACACTGCGGGAGGAGTTCCTGTCAGCGTTTGGCGAGCAGATAGAGGTGGGTGCAGGGTGAGGGTGGAGGGCGCTGGCGCACGCTGGGCGGGGGCCCTTTGGGGAGCCCTTGGAGGCGGTTCAAAAGGGGGAGGGAGGTGGGAAGGCCCCGGGAGGTTAGACCCGCCGTACTTCAAGGCCGGAAGTCTGGCGGCTGAGGAGTGGTGCGAGACCTAGGCAGGGAGGGGGGTTGTGCCAGTCCAGGTGCCAGTGCCAGCACACTACCATGCACCGCTCGAGAGGGGTCCCGCATTTCAGCCCTGGAACGGCCTCGCAGGGTA